>JARHVA010001350.1:0-147500 GCA_037957365.1 Torreya grandis | reverse complement strand
TTGATTCCATAGACACTAGCATCTTAGATAGACACCTGAGTTGATGGAGGTGTCTTACTCTAACACAAGTGTCTAGTACCCTAAAGTCATCTAATTTACAAATAAAACATATCCTAATGGTCATCCTAAGTGCTATAATGTGATTTATTCTACAAAGGGATTGGTGTAAATATAAGATCAAAACTCACTCATTCCTTACCTATAAAAGACCTATGGTAACTTATCAAATCACTCAAATAAGCACTCGATAAAGCAAAGCTTCCATATTTTCTCTTATTTTCATATCAGTCATAAGAATAACACATACATAGGTTTGAATTATTGAAGGAGAAACCCAATATATATATTTTAAAAGATATAATCTAGATAATTATTGTATTTACTTTCTATATATTACATTATTCACACACAAGCAAACACTTTGGGGAGGACTACATCAGTCTAAGGCCCTCTTCAGAGTATTGGCTATGTAGGCAATGCTCATTGACATAGGGATATTTTGGGTCATCTTCACAACATGTACCCACTAACCCATTTTTAAAAAGGTCACTTTGAATATGAATATCTAGGGTTTTACAATTTCATAAGGAGTGAGAGTCCATGACCTAGATATGAAGGCACTAGAGTGAAGGTAAAGATAAACCTAGAAGTATTTAGGTGGTTGGATCCTTTTCTAACATGTATTTTGTACATGAAACCTACATTATTTTTATATAGTAGCTTTGACGTAACCCTCCAAGTCTGACACAAGTGTCCATGGATTTAGAATTACTCAATCCATAATTTGGTCACTATTCAAAAATCTTCTTCTAGTTTGCATCTTACCTATTCTAGATCTAGAATTGTGTTAGCATCAAAAACATATAAGTACATTAATTATTTGTCATTTACATATCTAGCATATTTATACTTACTATTTTTATCTTATATTAGTTTAATAAATTAAACATGTGTTATATATAAGTTTACCATATAATTGGCCTTATATAAAGATAGTTTATCATCTTTGTATCTTATGTTATTTATATCATAGTTAACCCTAGATACCCTCAATCTAGAAATTTAGGGTTAAAAATTTGGTGAACCCAATCTTTGAACTCTAAACCTCAGGTTAATCAAGGTTTTATAAATTTATAGTTATTGATATTATATTTACATAAAATATGTGCAACATGGATGCATTTATCACCCATTTTGGGTTCCAATTTGTGATAGTTTATGTCGTTTGCTATATCACTTTCCTTGTCAACAATTTTAATAAAATTTGTACATATCATGAGAGGGTTTTAAATTAGAAACAACACTTAATCCTTATTAAAAGTTCCTTTTTTCAAACATTAACATAAGGCATTTCTAAATTTAACATCATATGAGGTGTTTTTATTCATAAATTAGGTAGCATGTATCCTAAAACTTCATTGTTTGAGCTTCTAGATCACTTATATATCTATAAAGATTTATTATATGAGACATTATTTGATACCCAAGTATTAAGTGATATAACATTGGCTCATTTCATATATATTATACAAAATATAATATACAACATAAACATTATTACCTTTAGTTGTAAAGAGGTGTCCTAAAAAAATATCATTTATCAAGACTTACCTTTCACAACACAACTTCCTTATCAAAATCAAGAAAATCAAAATGGGTATATTCCATAAATTTCAAAGACATATAATGATGTTATTTCACCATTATAATTTTTACATAAGTAACCACCTTATAAGGTTCTTTTTTTTTAGAATTGTTGGCCAAATTTTGCCCATATAAGAAACTTTTGACTAGATGTGGTGTTGGCTAATTTTATCCCACACACAAAACTTCCCTAGATACTGAGCAAAGTTCCTGATTGATCAATGATCAAATGGTTTTAGTAGGTTTTTGGATGGAATGAGAGGGATCCATGAAAGTTTTCATGATGTTGAACAATTTTATGGATTAATTCTAGAAAAAGCCTCAGTTTACAATTAGCCAAATATTTCAAATTTTGGCCAAGTGTTAATACAAGGCATATTTCCCTTGGAAAAATTGTTTGACCTTATTTTGGCTAAGTGTTATTTATTTTAGGATATATTTTTTGGGTAAATTTGGCTAAGTGTTGGAAATTGTTTTGGATAATTTGTTTGAAAACAAATCTTGAAGAGCATCTCTTTGGGAAAATGGATCCTACAAAATTTCTGAAAGATATTTCTTTGAGAAGATGGTCCAAAGGCAAAAATCCATAAGGGTAATTATTTAAATCAAAGTGTCCTATAAATATTTCCAAGGGTTCAATTTATTAGGTAAGTTTCCTCTTCAAAAATCTTGAAGTGTATTTTTCTCAAGAAAATGTCAAGAGTAGTTTCCCTGAAAGGTCATTTTCTTTCGAGTAAGTGACCAAGACAAAATATCTAGAGGACACTTTTTAGAGTTCCAAAAGGAATTTTAAAATGGAAAATTGGGATATTTTGAAAATATAAAGAATGTATGGGATTCCAAGCGTACTTTTAATGACTTATAGGCATCCATCTGTTTCTTCATTGTATTAATCTAGACATTTTATGTCTAGTGGCATAAATTCCAAGTAGGCACTTTCATGATGTCATAATTATCATATGTAGATGAGTTAGGAAAAATTGGATACATGGGTTTGATCACATTATTTAAAATAACATATGAACCAAGTTTCATTTCATCCAATAAAATTCATTAGAAGATATAAAGACTTAAAGTTGGCCTCCTAGGCAAATTTTGATAAGTTTTCATACTCAGCCATTTTCAAAGAAGCCCAAAGAAAGTTGCGTGAGAATATTAATGAATAAATATTGTACATATGGTATCCACAAGATAAATTGGTCACATTTATTTGTTTATCTTGATCCCTAGTTTCTACATGATAATTTTTAGATCATTTACTAAAGCATGATAAAAGTGATGCATGTTCAAAGTTGGCTCCTCCATCAGATTTCGCTTAGTTTCCCATACTTAGCCAAATGAACTAAACCATCTCCAAGATGACACACAAGATTAAGTGGACCAGATAACTGGTATATTTAATATATTCACTTATAAGTATCCCGAGACTAATGGATCAAATGGGTTCATCCATTTTAGTAAGAAGAACATTTCGTGAAACTTTGGTACCTTCATGATTTTCATGATTCAAGATATAAACTTGTAATTTGGTTAAATAATGAGATACATTCACATGGATGTCAAATTTATGATCTACAAAAACATATTAGAGCTTAAATATAATGGTATATAAGAAATTAAATACTTCCTCATAGACATTAAATGATGGTCATATGAACATCAAATTTAAGTCTTATAAGTAGCCATTTCGGTTTAAAATCCTTAGTTAGAGCCTAAAGATGAACATGAAACTCACAAATGTCAAGCATAGGAGAAATCATATGTGTCAAAAGAGATAGTGAAATTATAAGGCCCATGAGGCCACTATGTGGTGTAAGCATGGGAACTAACAAACTAATAGAAGAATCCTGGGAGTAAATGCGTAAGTGACAAATGACAACATCTTGGATGGGGTTAAATAGTCAATGAATAGTGAGGAATAATGCAAGGCTGAACTAAAGTTAGTGGGTCCCAAATATCTATTATACATATTCAATTATATGTTATATCTAATGGTGTGAATTAAGATCAAGGATTCAATAGATCTAGGTTGGATTGTTGACAACCAACTTGAAAGGGATCAATCTCGAGACTTTTTTGACTATGGGTAAATAAATATACATAACTAAGCTTGAGTTCAACCCAAACTAATAGGATTACATGAAAACAAGTTATATGTGGATCTTAATGGAACCATAATGAATATTTCAAGATCATGCTCCATCATTAAGTCTCTGTAGAGATAGATTAGGTCTTTAAAACCTAATATAAATCAAAGCTAATCTATGTCCATATTTCAAAGCATAAGGGTAGGTTTGGGATATTATGGAGAGGCCCTCATCCTTGGATATAGTAATACCTTCAATAAACCATTTCTTAGATCATTCATGCCATGAATCTATCAGCAAAAATATGAATATTTGGTGCTCATAATGATGGTAGGTGGAGGGTGGTGTGAAAAATCAAAATAATGTTGGAGAGTTGGTAGTTGGAAAAGTAGTTAAGGGAATTAATTCGACTTAAAAATGACTTTTTCATCATGAAAAATAATTCATTATCTTCTAATGGATCTCTTTTCGAATGAGAATAACCTGAGGACTAATTAGAATAAATGCAGTCTAACTAATTGACAAAGGACTAGTCATGATGAAACCAAAAGATCATGGAGAATCCCTTGATAGGTGATAAATCATAGATAATATCATATGGTAAGGTGGCATGTAAAAAAAATATCTAAAATTATGCGTTCCATCTTTTCTCTTCTCTCCTACTCCTATATTATCCCTCTCTTTCCCATTTTAATGGGCTAGTTATCATTCATTATTGGTATTTGTTACTTTGGTAAACAATCATTTGTAATAGAATAGAAGTAATAGAAGTTGGAATTTTATAATTATTTGAATTTAATAGGTGACTCTAATAGATTTGAATGGATGTTTTTTATGTTCCCTTAAGACCTTCTATATTTGGTTCTCCATATAACAATGAAGAGGATTTGGTATTCTGTGTCAATTTGAGTGTGAAATTATCTCTATCTATTGTTTATTTTCTTCTACTTCTATAGTATTGATACTTTACTTTAATTGTAGATCTTAATTCATGATTTATGTTCCTTTTTGGTTTTTAGTGTTTGAGGATTCAATATATTTTATGCAATTATAGGTTAATGCTTTAAATATCTTTGTCCATCAACTTTTTAGCATTCTTAGGATCCTTTTCCCTCTTTATAACTCTTTTCCTTATGAAAGTGTTAATTTAGGTGAGAATCAAAGAGGATTCATCCTTATCCAAAGGTTCAAACCCATCATAGGTGATGGATATCCTAGGGTTGTTCCCATGTTGGACTAGATTTTGAGCAAGAGTACCTGAATAATACCCTTTCTTAGCTAGGGTGAAAATCTAGTCATTAACTATTTTTTGTATGCCTAGTGGAACCAAGGTCCAAATGAGTGGATATATTGTTGATGTGTCTTTCCTTTAATAAACTTTTTGGATGTAAGGAAGTTAGCATTGATGGTGACTCTAATACAAACATTGGCTAGTATAAGAATCCTAGGTTCCTAATCACCATTATTTGGTATGTATCATCACCCATTTGATCAAAATGTATGTTCCTTCATTCCTTATCCTTCATATCAAATTAGAAATGTTCATGGATTCACTCTAAGTGGCACTCAATATTCAGTATGCTATCCTTGTCAAATTTTATCTCTCTCTAGTAAAATAGAAATGAGCCTCAAGGAGATGAGGCTTGATTTTGAGTTAAAATTAAGAGATGTTTATAGTGAGGAAGGCTAATATAGGCAAAACTAAAATCTTGAATATCAGGCTTATGTTTAAGATCAGGAGTTGAGGTTTCAAGAGGAATGCTTGGTTACGCAAGAACAAACTAGAAAATAAAATTATTATCAACTAATATTAATGATAGTGGCTAACCCTAGACCCTTATTTATCTCTCCTAATCCTATACATAACCAAACCAAATCCCCTAATCAACCTTTCCAAATCTTACCCTTATTAGCTTAAGAACATGAAGTCATCCCATCTTGGATCCTCTATTATGCCAATTATCCTAACAGTGTCATACCCTCTCTTATGAAAACACCCCTTCCCTCACCTATTTAATAAAAGGAGAAGGTGGCCAAGCTTTATGCTTTCCTCTCATGGAAATCAATAAACAATGGCATAAAATAGAAATAAGAAGTGCTAGTTGAGATGATCCAAGAACCAGTCCAAGGAAAAGAGGTGTTAGCTTAGCTCAATGAGCTTGCCTTACCAAAGTTTCAAGACTCCCCCTCCCTTTTCTAAGAGCCACCTAAGGGATCCTTCAAGGTCCCTAATTTGAAGGATGCCCTCTTAGGCTGTAGGCAAAGTGAACTTCTTCACCCTCCCACCATATCCCTCATGAAAGAAGCCAATTTTACAAAGAATAAAAGAGGAATTTAAAGTGAAAGTTGAGCCTAAAGAGGAAAACACAAGTGTCTATGATTAAAAAATCATGTTAGGTAGTTCACTTTCTTCAAAATGGGAAAAATTAGGTTCTGATCAAACTTCTTAGCATGGTTTTGATGGTTTAGAGACTAAAGGTAGTGGTAATGCCTTCATATTTGGAGAGATGCATGTTTACGATATAATTAAAAGTGAAGAAAAAGATATGGGGACTCAAAGTTGGCCTCCTAGGAAAATTTTGATAAGTTTTCATACTTATCAACTTTCAAAGAAGCTTAGAGAAAGCTGAATGAGCATATTAATGAGGCCACATCTTTCATATATGGTACCCATAGGAGAAATTGGTCACATGGGTTTATTTATGTTGATCCCTAATTTCTACATGATAATTTTAGATCATTTAATGAATCATGATAGAAGTGATGCATGTTCAAATTTAGGTCCTTAGTCAGATTTCTCTTAGTTTCCCATACTTAGCCAAATGAACTAGACCATCTCTAGGATGTCACACATGATCAAGTGGACTAGATAACTTATGCATTTAATATATTAACTTATAAATATCTTAGGACTAATGGATCAAATGGGTTTCTCCATTTAAGTAAGAAGAACATTTTAGTAAGACCTTCACATGGATTTAAAATTTATACTCTAGAAAAATCTATTTGAGCTTAAATTTAATGGTATACAAGACATTAAATACATCCTCATAGATGTTAAATGATGGTAACATTAATGTCAAATTTACGTCTATTAAGTAGCCATTTGGGTTCAAAATCTTTAGCGAGAGCCTGAGGATGAATGTGCAGCTGACAAGTGTCAAGCATATGAGAACTCATATGTTTCAAAAGGGTTAGTGAAATTAGAATGACAATGAGGCCACCATGTGGTTTAAGCATGGGAGATAACAAACCAATAGGCGAATATTGAGAGTAAATGTGCAAGTGAAAATGGCACCAACTTGGATGGGGTTAAATAGTTAGTGAATCCTAAGGAAGAATGTAAGGTAGAGCTCAAGGTAGTGGGTCCCAGAGATATATGGTCCATATTTAATTAGATGTTAGATCTAATGGTGTGAGTGAAGGTCAAGGATTCAATGGATCTAAGTTGGATTGTTGACAACCAATTAGAAAGAGATCGATCTTGGGACTTTTTTGATAGAGGTCGATGAGCCATATTTTGACCGTGGGTAAATAAATATGAGGAAATAAGATCATGTTCAACCCAACCTAATAGGACTACATGAAACCATTTTTTATGTAGATCCCAATGGAACTAGAATGAATTTTTCAAGATTAGGCACCATCATTAAGGCTCTATAGAGATAGATTAGGTCTTTTAAACATAATATAAATCAAAGCTAATCCAAGTCCAAGTTTCAAAGCATAAGGGTAGGTTTGTGATATTATGGAGAAGTTATCATTCTTGGATATGGTAATACCTTCAAAAAACCATTTCTCAAATCATGCATTCATTGACTCTATTAGGAAAGATATGAATATTTGGTCCTCATAATGATGATAGGTGGAGGGTGGTGTGTAAAATCAAAAAAAAGTTAGAGAGATGGTAGTTGGAAAAGTAGTTAAGGGAATTAATTCCACTCAAAAATGACTTTGTCATCATGAAAAACAATTATTTATCTTCTAATGGATCTCTTAACCAATGAGAATAACTTGAGGACTAACTAGAGAAAATGTAGGCTAAGTAATTGACAATGGACTAATCATGATTGGACCAAAATATCATGGAGAACCCCTCAATAGGTGGGAACTCATAGATGATCTCATATGGTAAGGTGGTAGGTCAAAAAAAATCTAAAAGGATGTTCTCCCTCTTCTCTCTTCTCTCATACTCCTATATTATCCCTCTCTTTCCCTTTTGAATGGGTTAGTTATCATTCATTATTGGTATTTTCTACTTTGGTAAACAATCATTTGTAATAGAATAGAAGTAATAGTAGTTAAAATTTTATAATTATTTTACCTTAATAGGTGAATCTCATAGGTGTGACTGGACATTTTGTATGTTCCCTTAAATCCTTCTATATTTGGTTCTCCATATAAAAATGAATAGGATGTCATATTATGTGTCAATTTGAATGTGAAATTATTTATATCTATTATTTATTTTATTATACTTCTATTGTATTGATACTTTGCTTTCATTATATATTTTAATTCATGCTTGATGCTCCTTTTTAGTTTTTAGTGTTTAAAGATTCAATATATTTTATGCAATTATAGGTTAATGCTTTAAATATCTTTGTGCTCACCTTTTTATCCTTCTTATTATCATTTTCCCTCTTTCTAACTCTTTTCCTTGTCCAAGTATTAGTTTAGGTGAGCATCAAAGAGGATTCATCTTTCTCTGAAGGTTCAACCCCATCATAGGTGACTCATATCTTGGGGTTGTTCCCATGTTGGAGTAGATTTTGATCAAGAAGACCTGAATAATCCCCTTTCTTAGCTAGGGTGCAAATATAGTCATTAGCTATTTTTGGCATGCCCAGTGGGACCAAGGTCCAAATGAGTGGATAGATTTTTGGTGTGTCTTTCCTCTAATAATATTTTGGGAAGTAAGGAAGTTAGCATTGATGGTGACTCCACTACAAACATTAGTTGGTATAAGAATCCAAAGTTCATAATCACCATTATTTGGTATGTATCATCACCCATTTGATCAAAATGCATGTTCTTTCATTCCTTATCCTTCATATTAAATTAGCAATGTTCATGGGTTCACTTTAAGTGGCCCTCAATATTTAATGTAACATCCTTGTTAGAGTCTACCTCTCTCTAGTAAAATAGATATGAACCTCAACTAGATGATGCTTGATTTTGAGATAAAATTAAAATATGTTTATAGTGAAGAAGACTACTATAGGAAAACAAAAATTGAATATCATGCTTATGTTCAAGATCAGGAGTTGAGGTTTCAAGAGTAATGCTTAGCTAAGCAAGACCAAACTAGAAAAGAAAATTATTATCAGCTAATCTTAATGATAGTGGCCAACCCAAGACCCCAGTTTCTGTCTCCTACTTCTATGCATGCCCAAACCCAACACCCTAATCAACCTTGCCAAATATCACCCTTATTAATTGAAACATGAAATCATCCCATTTTGGATCCTCTCTTATGTTAATGATCCTAACAGTTCCATACCCTCTCTTGTGAAAAAACCCCTTACCTCACCTATTCAATAAAATGAGAAGGTGGCCAAGCCTTATGCTTTCCCCTCATGGAAATCAATCAAGAATGGTCTAAAGTAGAAAGAAGTGCTAGTTAAGATGATGCAAGAACCAGTCCAAGGAAAAGAGGTGTTAGCTTAGCTCAATAAGCTTGGATTACCAATGTTTCAAGACTCCCCCTCCATTCTCCAAGAGCCACCTAAGGGAGTCTTCAAGGTCCCTAGTTTGAAGGATGCCCTCTTAGGCTATAGGCAAAGTAAAATTATTCACCCTCCCACCATATCCCTCATGAAAGAAGAGCCAGTTTTACAAAGAATAAAAGAGGAAATTGTAGTTAAATTTTAGCCTAAAGAGGAAAACATAAGTGTCTATGATGAATAAATCATGTTAGGTAGTTAACTTCATTCAAAAGGGGAAAATTCAAGCTTTTATCAAACTTTTTGGCATCATTTTGATGGTTTAGAGCCTGAAGGTAGTACTAATGCCTTCATATTTGGATAAATGCTTGTTTAAGATATAATTAAAAGTGAAGCATATTTTCATTTATTCTAGAAAATCCCTTTTGTTTTGGTTATATATGAAGATGAATGAAATACAAAGATTTACATAGTCAATCAATTAGTTGACCATGTTGGAGAGGTGATGGATTAGTATGAAGGAGAAATAAATAACTAAGAAGATTACGATGAATCATGGTAACATCTATACCATGAATTCATAGACTAGGTAGTGGTTTTAAACTAGTCTATGCCTCCTCTAGAACATGAACTTGCCAAGAATGTTGAAGAGTCTTACCAGCCCCAAGATAAAGTGTCCATCAAAATAACTACTAATGTCTTCCAGAATGAAGAATAATGGTTAGATCTATAGACATAAGAACATGACATATTGGGCCTTAGGTGGATTGATGAGATAACATATGGATATTTTAAAAGCAAGATGAACAAATATGGTGTTGAAGTTGGTGTTACCCTAGATAACTAAGGTGAAGCTACCTTTTAAGATGACTTATAGTTTTTTTTACCTAAGCCTAGACAATAAACCAAGCACTAATCCAAAGGATCTTGATGATCCCCATAAATGTTCTATTATTGTATCCATCTATTGTACTCATCTTTCTTGATTACCATGCATTTGAACACTTTTCCATATCAATTTCATAATTTCATAATCCATATAGCATTATATTTCTATACTCTTTAGATAGTTAAAATTATGTATTCAAGTTAAATATATGATGGTTATCTATTGCTTTAGGATTATTTTTTCATAATGTGTTTTAAGGATGTTTTGGAGAGATAGGTATGTAGCACAGAATGTCCTGCAACAAAGGACAATCATTACACAAACCATTCTGTAATCACTATGTGACCAAAGTCATGGATGAACAAATTGTGATTCTCTTCTAACCAACTCATATAAATTAATCTGACCTATATGAAGCTCAATAAGGAAGCAGTTGAAGAATGAAACAACCTTATTTGTCTTACAACAATATTTCAAAATTTCCAAATAAGATGACTTTAGTGAAAGGAACTAATTTATATTATCCTAATTTAAATGTATCTTATAAGAGAATGTATATATTATTTTGCATAAAATAATATCCTCTACAGTATGTAAATATGTAGCAATAATATATATATATATATATATATATATATGTATGTATGTATGTATGTATATGTATATATGTATATATATATATATATATATATATATATATATATATATATATGTATATGTATATGTATATATATATGTATATATATATATATATGTATATGTATATATATATATATGTATGTATATATATATATGTATATATATATATATATATATATATATATATATATATATATATATATATATATATATATCTGTGTGTGTGTGTGTGTGTGTGTATATTTGTCTTAAAACTAATTTAGATTATCCTAATTTAAATGTATCTTATAAGAGAATGTATATATTATTTTGCATAAAAAAATATCCTCTACAGTATGTAAATATTTAGCAACAATATGTGTGTGTGTGTGTGTGTGTGTGTGTGTGTGTGTGTGTGTGTGTGTGTGTGTGTGTTGAATAGAGATTGTCAAAAGTACATTATGTTAACTAATTATTATTGTAACTTCCTATAGCAATCCATTGCTACATTTTTTATTAATATGAGTGATAAATTTTGAATTCAATTTAGTATTTTAAGAGGAAGGGTTAAATCTATATTTGGAACAAGGAATGTCCCCCTTTTGAAGGATACAACAACATTCCAACCCATTTAATTCACTAAGCATGTTATTTGATTTCCTTAAGCACTATTTTTTTTATTTCTAAATTGTGTGATTTGTATTCTTGTTTGAGATTTGTTTAAGGAACCTTCCCATTTATAAGCATTTATTTTACCATATTTTTTTTGTTTTATTTTACTGCACTTCAACATCTTAGATATAATTAATAGAATGTTAAATTAGAGATTGAGTGTGCACATACAATGAAATCATCCTATCAAGTCTACATCCTTAGGTTGACATTTAAATAAATTAGAAGGTACATATCCATGGTTACTCTCCTTGTTTTTTTGACTAAGAGAAGTATATCTGATTGTGAATTAGTTGCTAGTCATTTTTGGAACCATTGCTAGGGAAGGGTGTCACACACTTTCAATCTTTAATCTTGATAGTAATTGCTTCTAGATGTTTATTGTTTTTCCAAAGGTTTTTGTTTTTATAGATTAAATATTTCCTATTTTCATAGTTTAAATTTTATCTTTTTGTAAGTAGGATAGTGTAAATTTTCAAAAACCCTCATAATACTAACCCTATGCAGGGAGGGTGGGCAAAAAGTTAAAAAAAAAGTGGTTGACATATGAAAAATTAAGGGGACTATATAAGAAGGTTTTTTTTATTGAATATTAAAATTTTTCTACAAGATCAGATATTCATCCTACAATAACTAAGGAACATGAAGGAATTCCTAAAGATCAATCAAAATTGTCAATAAAAGAGTTAGAGAAAGAAGAATTTTTGGCTAGATTGGCTATACAAGTTAGAGACCTTGAAGAGGTTCATACCCCTAAAATAGACCCACGTGTACCACTTATAAGAATTACCACTTTATCACCTCATAATTAGGAATATAAATTTCACTTCCATATGTCACCCAAATTTGTTACTAAGGAGGCATTCAATGCTATTCTTGCCCCTAGAAGAAACACTAGGCCAATATAATCATCCAATTTAGAGAGACTCTTTACCAAGACAATAGAAAAATCTTATAAAACCTTCACACCATCCCCAATATATAGGAATCTATACATTCCTAAAGAAAAAGATAAAGTCTCCATCTTCTACACCCTATAAAATAAAAGACTTGATAGAAATTTTGAGCATTGGGTAGAAACAACCTCCCATCTACCAACACAAAGAGTATTCATGGGGGATCACCAAGAAGAAGAAACTACCAATGAGTCTACTAATTTTTAATTTCCTATCCTTATTCCAAATATAAAGGCACCCATGAAGAATATCTCTTACTTTTCCCTCCCTACCTTTAGAGGAAAAGCATCTAAAGATCCAGATACATCTTATGTGATAGCTATGATTATAATCAAGAAGCTCATAAAATCAAAATATTTCCAACAACACTCAAAGATAGAGAAATTAGATGGTTCATGGGACTTGGAAAGGATTCCATTTATACTTGGAGAGAAATGAAGGAGAAATTTTTGATGAAATACCAAGACTATTGTAGGGGTAGAAATTATAGGAGAGATGAGATTTTCTAAATGACACAGGATGATGATAATTAATAATAGGAACATATGGAAATATTTTTGTTCATATTGAAAAAATACAATAAAAACATAATGGACAAGGAATTGGGCAAGATTATATTCTTAAAATGAATTAGAGATGATTGTTTGGAGTCACTAGATCTAATGTCTGGTGGTGATGTTTCTACATTGTCATTTGATGAACTGACAGTTCTATGTATAAACTACTTCAAATAAACCACAAAAAAAATTAAGGGCATAACCATTCTTATAATATCTACTATAGAACCATCCAAAGGTGAATTTAGAAACCTACTCTAAGATAAAAATAAGGACATCATTAGTTACTTAGCTACTTAGCTTGATACATTACATACACGAAGGAAGCAAGAAGAAAATAAGAAAGCCTTAGACACTTATTTCCCTAAATATAAAAATAAGAAGGAATATTACACATGACATTCCATGAAAGCTCAGGTAGCTATCATAATTGAGGAAAATCCAAAAATATTGGAGTTACATGCCATAGGAGAAGATGAGAATGAGGTTTTTTTTGTGGCTCAACAAAAATTATGGTACAAAGATTAGGTATGCTATCAAACTCTATGTTTTAAAATTATCAATTCTCAAATAATCCTCAATATGGTTCTTGGATGAATGTACCCAATCAAAATTAGTTTCAAACAAGTTGGTAGCTACCCTATAATTAGTTATGGATGTAATAGAATGGACAACAACCTCAATCGGGGTAATTCCAAAACCAATAATAGTTTTATCCCTATAATCCATGGTAACCATTGATGTAGTGGATTGCACACAGGGCAAGGAGGTTGAGTTCCTGCCTTCCACACACAACAATGGAAACTCCCCTCTTGCTTGTGGGACCAACGAAGTAAGAGGGTAGAGTCTTTAGGTAAGGGCTAGCTCCCTTTGATGCATCTAATTTGTTCCAGTAAGTGCTAACATATATATATATATATATATATATATATATATATATATATATATATATATATATATATATATAT
Organism: Torreya grandis; assembly: GCA_037957365.1. Classification (NCBI taxonomy): domain Eukaryota; kingdom Viridiplantae; phylum Streptophyta; class Pinopsida; order Cupressales; family Taxaceae; genus Torreya; species Torreya grandis. The sequence continues at coordinate 133,443 of JARHVA010001350.1, read as the reverse complement.
AATGGGGGAGATGAAAAGGGAGAAAGATTGTAGGAAAACACATCTACTCTAAAGGAGGTGATGCACCAAAATAAACTGACCTTCTCACACTCACACTTAAAATCAGACAAACACATACATACACTTCAAACTGGCAGAAGGACCAACACATAAATCCACCAAAAGTGTGTTGGTATACCTCGATGATGTGATGGTATTTTCCAAGGAAGCAAGCCAACACATGAAACACCTCAGGCAAATTTTTGAAAGGTGTAGAGAGTTCGGCATCTCTCTTAACCTGAAGAAATGCGTGTTTGCTATTCATGAGGGGAAACTCCTTGGCCACATCATGTCTAAGGAGGGCTTATCCATTAACCCTGAGAGAGTTTGTTCTATCCTGGAGATGTCCCTACCTAATCACAAGAAAGGCCTATAGAGTTTCTTTGGTAGGATAAATTTCATTTAGAGATTCATTCTGAATTTCATAGAGATAGTCAAGCCACTGACCTCTATACTGAGGAAGGGTGAGGAGTTCAAGTGGACAACACAAAGGAAGGATAGCTTTGAAGCCATAAAGTAGGCCATAACTTGGGCTCCTACTTTGATTACCCTTAACTTCAATAAAGACTTCAACCTCTACACTTTTGGCAATGAAGAGGTAATCTCCGCCATGCTTACCCAAGCAAACAATGATGACCTTGAGTAACCACTTGCTTTTTTTATCTAGGGGTTAGATGATTTCAAATTCAAATACAAATATGTAGAGAAGTAAGTCCTGGCAGTAGTACAGAGCCTAAAGAAATTCAGGCACATGCTATCCAATAGCAGGGTTCACCTCATGGTTCCACATCCTAGCATTAAGGATTTCCTGACCAATCAAGACCTAAATGAGAAAAGAGTGGGGTGGATCACCAGGGTAATGGAGTATGATGTAGACATCAAGATAACCAAGCTAGTTAGGGGAAGAGGCCTGTGTGAACTCCTTACTACAAACATCAAATAGAAAAGGGAAGATAGCTTACTAATTCACAATGTAGCTATAGCAGAGGAACCAACTGTCATAAAGGATTGGACATCAGACTTGAGGTGTTTCATTCTCACTGGTAAGTTCCCATAGGGTCTTGATAGGACTAGAAGAAGGTACTTCAAGCTCTAGTCTCTCCCTTATGTTCTAGTTAATGGAGTATTGTTTAGGAAGGATCTCTCAAGGGTCCTTCTAAGATGCATAGACTCAAATCAGGTTGACAAGGTGCTAACTGAGTTCCATGATGGGCTGATGGGTAGTCATTTTGCTCTTAAGGCTACTATAGTAAGGATAATGAGAGTTGTCTATTTCTATCCTACTCTTTTTAGGGACACCCATGTCTGGGTAAGAAAGTGCCAAAAGTGCACACTTTTTGAGGGGAAGCAACGATTGGCTGCCATGCCTCTACAACCTATTCAAGTGGAGCAACCATTCATGTAGTGGGGCCTGGACTTCATAGGGATGATTAATCCTCCCTCCAGTGCTAGACACAAGTGGGTCATGAGTACCATATACTATTTCACAAGGTGGGTGGAGGCTATTACTCTGAAGGAGGCAAATGAAAGTGCGGTCTTGGAGTTTTATGAGGACCTGGTGGCGAGGTTCAGGGTTCTAGAAACCATAATCTCAGATAATGCATTGGATTTTTTAGGAACCAAAACAAGTGAATGGGTGCTAAAAAATAGTATATATCTTAGCACTTCATCCAATTATTACCCACAGGGGAATGGGCTGGCTGAGTCCACCAACAAGAAATTGATCAAGATCATCAAGAGGACCATGGAAGAAAATCAAAGGACTTGGCATGCCAAGCTAAAAATAGCCCTGTGGGTAGATAGGGTCACCCTGAAGAGAGCACTTGGCAACTTGCCATACACACTCATCTATGGGAGGGAAGCTAGGCTCCCCATTTCACTCAAGTTGCTAGCCTTGGATCTCACTCACTAGTTATAGTTAGAGGAAAGAACGAACATGGAGCTTAGATTATGTGAGCTAATGGAACTCCAAGAGGCAAGGGACTAGGCTATGGCTTCCATGACTAGCCACCAATAGCAAGTGAAGAGACACTTTGATAAGAAATCTTCATCAAAAGTTTTCTCTGAAGGAGACATTGTATTGAAATGGGATGAAGATCAAGCTAAGCCTAGAAAGCATGCAAAGTTTGATGCCCTGTGGAGTGGCCCATACATAATCACTTAGTGCAAGCCGCATAATGCATTCCAGCTCTCCAAGTTGGATGGTGAAGAATTGTATATCCTAGTTAATGGGATACATCTGAAGCACTGCCACTGAGTCTCTTTTCAACATATATATATTTTCCCTTATTTTTTATCCTGCTTTTCCTAAGTGCTTTCTGCACATATTAGTAGTTTTCTTAGCCATGTGTGTGTTTTTCTTTTCCTTTTGAGGTGAATATGTGTGATTGGTTCTAGATTTATTAGAGTTAATGCTGGTCTTTAAGTTACAATCTGACCTCGTGCCCAATGGATTTTCAAGGCAACTAGCTTCTAAGCATAGCAAGCATGCTTCTCATGGGAGTCACCAATCTATTGACCATTTTTTGCCCAACAGGGAAAAAAATTGGTCCCCTTCTTCCCCTGTTGATTAAGGCCAATTCATTTTTTTTTGATTTTGCACAAGTCTAGGAATTTCTACAGACTCTATAGATCTTGGTTTTCTACGGACTCAACAAGTGAAATCCTTAGCAGATGATAAATTAGTTCAGAAAGTGTTGGGGTTTACAAAGCTCTTTTGGGCCTTCATCTAAAGAAGTTTGCAAGGAAGGTTGGCATCTTCGAGCCATTGAACTATCGCTTCAGTTCACAACCTTGGTTCAATCGGTAGTTCAACGCTTTGGTTCAACACCTCCAGTTCAACATGCAAGTTCAATGGTAGAAGTGAACAAGGAAAGTTCAAAGGCTTGGTTCAATCACGATCAACATGCAGCATTAAACCATTGAACCGATTCAATCAAATGATTTAATGGATTAGTTCAAGCAAGTAGTTCAAAGCAAATGGTTCAAAGGGTCAATTTAACAAGGTTCCCCCCAAAGCCGAAGGGTAGGAGAAATTGTGAAGGATAGTCTAGGATCAATAAGCCCTTGTGGAGGGCAAGGGAACTTCAAGGATACCATAAAGTGAGAAAACCTGAAGGAAATAGCCAAGGACGGTGATGTCTCGAAAGCTGTCAACCTTAAGAAGGCAAACTAGCCTTTTGTTTTCAAGTGATGATGGGTGCACAAATGTCAAATTTAAGCCAGCAAAAAGGCCATTATTTTTTAAACGCCCAAGTGCTAACCATGAAAGGAGCCCAAACAATGTAACAACCCACCCAGAGATAGCCCCAAGGGCCAAAAGATCTAGAAGAGACAAGGTAGGGAAAAGAGAAAAAGTGCCAAGAGCATGGAGCAGGTAGATAGTCCAAGTGGTGAAGGGAGGTCCTAACTTAAGAAGTTACTCTAGTAAGTGAAATAGTGTCTATGAGTTGACCATTAGAAGGCACGAATGACCAACTGTGTGACCCATTTTCTTCATTTCACATTTATGAGTAGATGAAGTAATTCAAGTGATGCAAGAAGGTGTTAAGAAGTTATTTTAGTGGTTGACACAGTGCCTACCATGTGGTCATCAAAGAGGTACAACAGTGGTCAATGCGACTGGTTTTCTTCAATATGCACTGCAGAGTAAGAAAATGGCATGACTCATAAATTCAAATCCTGATAGTAGAATGGCCATCATGTAGAAGCAGATAAAGCAATCCAAGTGACATAGGAAGGTGTCAATAAATTATTTTAGTGGTTGACACAGTGCCTATCATGCGGTCATCAAAGAGGCACAATAGTGGTCGATGCGACTGGTTTTCTTTAATATGCATTACAGAGTAGGAAAATGGCATGGCTCATAAATTTAAATCTTGATAGTAGAATGGCCATCACATAGAAGCAGATGGAGCAATCCAAGTGACGTAAGAAGGTGTTGATTCAAGAAGTTATTTCAGTGGTTGACATAGTGCCTACCATGGGTCAATTGTAAAAAGGCTGCCAAAAGGCCTCTTTTCTTCCTCTATATATTGGAGACTTGTCATTTGAGAAATCATCTTCCACATTTGTAAGGTGTAGCCTTGGAAAATTTTCACGTGAATCAATAAACACATTTTGTACCTCTATCCCTGTTAGATATATTTGTGTATGTCTGAGTGTTAGTTTGTGTTTAGTCATTACTTCTTGATGCTTCCATAGGTTCAACACCAACATACCTAGTGTCTATAAGGTGTCATTTCTATAGTTGACAAGGAGAGATATATTTGGAAGTGCAAAAATAGAAGAAATTACTATATAATGTGCATTTCACAGCACCTTTGGTGAATCTCTATTTTTTGTATTTTCCATTAAACCCTCCCTGCCAAGTTTCTTGCAGCCTGGTCCTTCTACCAGTTTGAAGTGTATGTATGTGTTTGTCTGATTTTAAGTGTGAGTGTGAGAAGGTTAGTTTATGTTGGTGCATCACCTCCTTTAGAGTAGATTTGTTTTCTTGCAATCTTTCTCCCTTTTCATCCCCCTATTATATATATATATATATGTGTGTGTGTGTGTGTGTGTGTGTGTGTGTGTGTGTGTGTGTGTGTGTGTGTGTGTGTGTGTGTGTGTGTGTGTGTGTTAGCACTTACTGGAGCAAATCAGATACATCAAAAGGAGCTAGCCCTTACCTAGAGATTCTCCCCTTCTGCTTTTTCGGTCCCACAAGTTAGAGGGGAGTTTCCATTGTTGAGTGTGGAAGGCAGGAGCTTAACCTCCTTGCCCTGAGTGCAATCCACTGCATCAACAATAATAACAATGGAGATGAAATCAAGTCTTTCCCTAAAAAATTCAATAACCAAAAAAATAATACTTAATTCCAACCACTCAGTAGCCTATTCAAACCACTTAATTACCCACCCAACCCAGCCCTAATATTACCAATAAGTTAGTTCAATCAACCAAATATAGTAAAATAATGCAATATACAACATATACCTTGGATATTAATCAAGTTAAAATTTTCTCAAGACATGTTATTCCACAACCAACCTCACCCATAATCATAAAACACTTTGAACTGGCTCCACTTTATACTAATCTTAAACCACTAATGGTCAATCATGAGCTAAGTCCATTAGAAAATAAAAACAAAATTGACAATCATCCTTTCTTAGAGAGATTAAACATATCATGTCTTGAACTAAATCCTAAATCTGATATTTTAGGATAAATAAAGAATATGTGCATAAAAATCCCACTCTTTCAATAAATAAAGGATGTTCCTATCTATAATAAAGTTGTTAGAGGGCTATATTTAAAAACACTAAGAAAAAAGAAGGATCCTAAAATAGTTTAGGTCATTAGCCAACTAGTAGATATTATGTTGGGAAATATAGTTCCCCCAAAATATGTTGATCCATTAAATCTTATATTTAATGTTAGAATCCATGGCCAACCAATCTCCAATACTTTAATTGACTTGGGTGTAGCCATCAATGTGATGACCATGGAGACCATTTAGTAACTAAAGATTACCACTCTGTATCCAACACCCACCATCCTCCAGATGGTTGATAGATCAATTATTAAGCCTAAAGGAATTATTGAGGACCTTGTTATCATTATATATTATTGGCAATATCCAATATATTTTATTGTCTTACAGCCAAAGATCAATTTGGGGGGTTATCTTCTCATCCTTTTCTACCCATGGTTGGCTACCACTAATGCATTTATTGGTTATAGGGAAAGAAAAATGATAATTTCAAATATAAAGGGTAGTAAGAAATTAGTGTTGTATCCATGAGGTCAGCCTTCCCAGAATGATATACCAACCCCTTAGATTTATGACTTTGAAGAAGATATCTCCTTGTAGTCTCTTTATACAATTTACTAGAGTCTATCTTTGTAGGCCCAAGAATAAGGCAATTTCCTTACTAATATCTTAAAAAAAACCTATTGACAGGATCCTATAGCCACCAACCTTTTGGAATATACACCATGCCCTCTTTAGAATACCTTTTTTTATAATGATTTTGATGAAACCACAAGAGACATTTAGACATTCCATCAATTAATTCCATATAAATGCATTTATGCTCCTTTAATTTATAATATAGAGACCATGCTTTCCTTAATTAATTAAGTAGACATCTTTCCAAATAAACCTCTCAACATCAACACTTACTTAACACCCCAGCAAGAAAGTTAGTTACTTACAATGTTGAGAATACACATAACAACATTTGCCTAGGATTACTAGTGCATGAGAGGATTACCCCCATATTTATGTATGCATCACATTTACATTAAATAAGAATGTAATAATATTCACTAACCCCAATGATGAATGAATCCTATAGTCAAAGACATTATCAAAATTGAGTTGCAAAAAATCTTGGATGCAAGATTTATTTATCCTATCTCAAACAACTAGTGGGACTCTTCCATGGTTATTATACTTAAGAAAGGGGGATAATGGAATATTTACATTTAATACTAATATTTGAATACTAACACTAGGAAAGATCACTTTCCCCTTCCATTTATTGATCAAGTGTTGGATAAATTAGTAGGGAAGAAGTAATTTTCTTTCCTGGATAGCTATAGTGGTTATAATCAAATATAAATTATTTCACAAGACCAACACAAAAACACTTTTATTTAACTTTGGGAAACCTATGCCTATGTCATCTTGACATTTGGTCTTTTTAATATGCCAAATAATTTTCAAAGGGCTATCTTGAGAATATTTTTTTATCTCTCCTTTGACTGTGTTTAAATCTACATGGATGATTTCACTATCTATGGCAGACATTCAAAGAAACATTGACCAACCTGGAGAAAATTTTTCAATGCCATCAAGACCATCAATTATCCCTTAAGAATGAAAAGTGTTACATGATTATGAATAAAGGTATTGTGTTGGGACATCACATATCTCCTACTAGAGTTTAAATTGACCTAGTAAAGATAAGTATCATCAAGGATCTATCCATACCAAAGAAGCAGAAAGACGTTAGAAGTTTTTTAGGATATGATCATTATTATATATGATTCATCAAAGATTTTAGTAAAATTTCCACCCCATTTTTTGGATTGCTTACTAAGGATGTTGAATTTGCATGGACTAATTACTATCAAACTACCTTTTAGCATCTTAAAGACCTTCTCATAACAAATCTTATTCTAAGAGGTCTTAACTAGAAGAATCCTTTTCACATTCATATGGATGCATCTAAAATGACTTTAGGAGTTTTCCTTAGCCAAAAAAGATGAATCTTTGAGCTATACAATCTATTTTATCAACAAAAATCTTCAAGGGGTTGAACTTAACTACACTATAATAGAGAAGGAATTTTTGGCCATCATTTATGCCATCAATAAATAATGATACTAAATTATAGGTTACCAAGTATTCATCCACACTGATCATGTAGTAATAAGGTATTTAATGAGCAAACCTATTGTAATAGGTAGGATAATTAGTTGGTTGTTTTTTCATAGGAGTTTGATATTACCATTGTGGACAGACCAGGTAAGGATAATATAGTAGCATATTTTCTATCTTCATTGTAAAATGATGAACATAGTCTTATTATCGATGATTCTTTTCCTGATGAACATTTATTTTCTATAACAATTCAATCTTTTTTATTCATATATATTGCTAACTATCTTGCTATAGGATCACTGCCATAACATTTCTCACTTAAGGATAAGAAACACCTGATCCAAAAGAGCAAACATTATTATTGGATTGCAAGATATCTCCTTATCACTAGACTAGAATTAGTTATGAGAAGATGTATCTGAGAAGATGAAGATTATGACATTCTCAGAGCCTACCATGATGAACCCTATGGGGGTCATTTTTCTACCAAACAAACTACCATGAAATCAATTCATGATAGATATTATTGGCCTTATTTACATAAGGATGCCATGATGTACACCCATAGATGTGATCAATGCCAACATATGGGAAATCCCACTCACTCTGATGAAATTCCATTACAACCACAACTAATTTTGGAACCCTTTGATAAATGGGGACTAAATTTTGTAGGTCACATTGATCCTAAATCCAACGATAAGGAATATGTAATAGTGTGCATTGATTATGTCACCAAATGGGTAGAGGTCAAATCCTTAACCCATGTCTGAGATGAGTAGGTATTTGAGTTCCTTTATGAATAAATTTTCACCTACTATGGAGTACCAAGATAAATAGCCATAGACTAAGGCCCACATTTCACATCAAACCTCATAGCTACCTTAGTAAAAAATATGAAATCTAACATAATAAGTCTACCCCTTACCATCCCAAGTAAAATGGTTAGGTGGAAGTGACAAATCAAGAATTGGAAAACATTTTCACTAAGAATGTCAGCTTGCATGGGAAAGATTGGTCAACTCATCTTCTAAAAGTAGCCTAGGCTTATAGAATCACCTAGAAAACTACAATTGGTCTCACTCCATATGAGTTAGTTTATGGTAATAAGCCTAATCTACCCATTGAGTTTGAACATAAGAAATTAAAGAGAGTACTTGATTTGGGATTGGATCTTTCCCAAGCTCAATAAGATAGGATCATGCAGCTGAATGCACTTGATAAACTATGAAATGAATCACTTCATCATACTAAAATAGTGCAAAGACAATGTGCAGGATGACATGATAGAAACATCAAGACTAAGAATTTCCAATTAGGAGACTAAGCATTATTTTTTTACTCTAAATACAAGGATCATAAAGGAAATATATAGTCTAGATGGCTTGGTCCTTATAAGATCAAACAAGTTTTTGACAATGAAGATATAAAGCTCATGACCACTAACTTTATTCAGTTCTAACTGCTTGTTAATGGCCACAGGATCAAGTTGTGTAAGAAACCATTTTCTAAGGAAACTCTCACTTGCCAATTTCTTAAAGAACAACATCCATCTCTTCTTCATGAAGCAAATCAACCTATTCCTATAGCTGAAGGGTATTTCTGTCAACCCTCCTCTAAAATTTTCCAAGACAAATAAAGCTTCCTAAAACCAAGAACTAGTCATTCATAATGGCTTGGTTTAGGATAAATAAAATCCTAACTCCTATATTTATATTATTCTAGTTGATTTGGACCATAAAATCTAAAATTTTTTATAAAATTTAGTAATGAAAGCCTTCAGATGTTACTGATGGATGTTGTCTTAGAAACCTAGGACAATGGCTGATTGACATTCATTAAAAAAAAGTGAAAAAGAGAAAAGGTACTACAGCAATAAAACTTTTTGTTTTTATCTATTTTCTCTTGCATATTCATTCCCTTGGAGTATATATACATTTTTGTTCTTTCTATAGGATGAAAATGCTTGATACTATAGGATAAAACTTTCTACTATAGGATAAAACTTATTGCTATAGGATAGAACTTACTACTATAGGAAACATATTTTTCTATAAGATGTATTAATATATTCCATCCTACATCAAGCATTTTCTCCTACTCAAATTATAGTATATGCTTTGCCTACCAATTTGAATCATTATTTTCACATTTATGAAAGGTATTTCTATAAGTAAAATGGTAATTATTCTATATTTATTTGTTGTCATACATTTTAATTATTTCTAAAGATAATGAGACTTAATGTTATCAATACACCACTATATCCTATCCTTATCACACCTATTTACCATATCCTTCACTAATTGATGTGATAATTGACATAACTACTACTGCCACCCCTTACTCTTACCATGAGTGTTTTGTGCACATCAGCTTCATCACTTGACGACAAGTGATAGTCTAATTTAGAGGAAGATTTTTCATTAATTCAAAAGTATTATTTCACCTTCCAAAGTAAAAGTCATAAATCATTATGCCATAGCCCAAAACTCTTTTTGTAAGCACCCAGACCTACAAAATCACATAATATGGGAGGAAATTTGTTGAAACATAAGATGATAAATATCACCCCTTTAACTAATAGCCTAGAAATCTTGGCCATGTTCTAGCATGTAGGATGGATGTAGTATTTTGAGAAAATATAAGCCCTGAATGAAAGAATTATTGAAGAATTTGTTGGTATATTGCATGATATCTTGCTAACAGTAAAGGGAATGGAAATAAAGCTGACATAAACTACCATTAATAGAATAAAAAGACTACCAAGAACAAGGGATGAATTTAAAGACAAATTTGATGTCAAGGATGAGAGATGAAATTTTATCAGAGTAAATGAATGCCTATAAACTTCAAAGTAGGGCACCGTAAGGTCATATCTACCATAAAGATGGGCTAAAATTATTGATTTTATCTCCACATATTTCATTTTCAAAGGAAGGTATTCTATATTACATGGCCTACACTTCAAGTTCCTAAATCATTTGTGGCATAGTATAGAGATAAACATTCCCAACTTCCTAATTCACATGATCACAAAAATGTTAGAGGAATTTTAAAAAGTTAATTCTAAAGCTCTTTCCAACCATTATCTCATCTATTTAATTGTTTAAGACTATTTTCAAGGAACTATACCCAATATAAGTTAGGATGAATTTCAACAAGTACCAAGAAATGTAGAGAGTGATAAAGAAGGAAATGAAATAAAATAAGAATTAGAGGTTGAAGAAAAAATATTTGAAGAAGCCCTCTCTATAGAATCACAAGAACCTATATCATAAAACCTTCCTACAACCACACAAGAACTTGTAGAAGAAGATCTTCCTACAACAACACAAGATCCTATAGAAAGGACTAAAGAAGGGACTTTCAGAGGCTAAGAATCTAGAAGTAAATGGAAGAAACTCATTTTCCAACCTGATTTAGATGAGTCTAAAGAGGAAATTACACATTCTCCCAAAAAGGTCAAGGTAACCCCTACTCCTTGTTTATGTCATTGTAGACACCAAAATTATGTGACACACGTGTATAACTCCCTATGTCAAAACCCCCCTTGAAGTCTATTTCAATAATAATAATTAGCCTCCTTAACCCATGATTTTAGCCCTCACATATTTAATTAATTCAAAATATATAATTAAGTTAATTAAAAACCCCTTTTTCCACCTTACCAGGGCCACCTCATCCTAAGACTAATTTTCACCTGATGAGTCACCTCAAGACTAGGTCCCTTCATCCTAGCTACCCAAGACTTAATCTCACTTCAAAACTAAATTCCTAATCAACTACATCCTTCTTAACCTCCTATTTTTACTATTTTGTAATGGGTGACACACTTATGAGGAATAATAGAAAACTAGCCAAAAATAGTAGTTTTACCTATTCTAAGGCTATCAACATTGGTCAACCCATGGCTGACATCGTGGGATCACTGACATCGACTATATAAGACAAACTCCAAACTGATGTTCAAGTTAGACAAAAATAAGAAAAATCACTCTTATTTGCATCCAATCTTTTGGCATTCAACTTTTGGCATCTTGGCTTACTATTATCTTACATAAGTCAACCTAGATCAAGAACTAAGCTCTTGAGAACCAATAACACCCACTTGTTTTCTCTATTTAGAGCATTGGTTTAGACTACCTAACAGGAGCCATCCATCTAGAAATTATCATTTGGTCACCATTATAACTAAGTATATCACTTATTATATAGGTCTTTTAAGAAGTTACTTTGCTATCACTTTACATATACTATTCATTACTCTACACATTCCTAACTGAATCCTATAAGTGAGTTATAAAGCTTTCCTACTTGTTTCCCCTTGACCTAACACACCAAATGTCTGACCAGATCCATCTAAACCATACTCTCTATCTCCTAGACTAATCCACCTCTTAGACTTGACCAAAACCATTTCCTAGACCCAGAAAAGCCTTTTGCAAGCTCTTAGGTAATTATTTCCCCTATCGACCTCGACAACCTAACCAAAATCAATCACCATCACCCACCAACCTTGACATCATAATATATATTGGTCACTTCCTTACCAATGTTGGTGACTGTGGATTTCCTAACCTTTCCAAAACCTACCCAGACACCTTCCAAAATACAAACAAAATATGCCACCTAGACTTTGTTACTTTCTATTACACTTAGGTTGTGAATAATAGTAACATTATCTCTCTTTCAATCTCTCTTTACCTCTCTTTTATTTATTTATTTATTACTCTTTTGTCTCTCAAAAGTGGATTGTCATCTCTAAGGAAGTTTGACACTTCCTAGAACAAACACATAGCTTGGCAACCCACTCATTTATTTACTAACAAACATTTTGTGGTAGTACTTTTTTACCTACAGGTAGTCCTCCTTAGACAAAGAGGAGTGCTCATGACATATAGATATGATGCAAAAACAAATTTGGGTTCATTCTAATCACTTATCCCTATCATTCTTCTTTGTTTTTCTTTAGACTTGAAATTGACAAATTTTAGTGAAACATTTCTGGCACACCCGATGAGACCTTGGAGTTTTCCTTGGGTTCATTTCTTTTTTTAAGCATTCATATAGGTACATTATAGTGAAAATTTCATTTCTTTCACTTTCCTATTCTTTTCTCTCTTAAAATGAAAAATTCAACATTTTATTTTCTATTTAAAGTCAATAAACTAAAATTTCTTCTTTTCTCTTTGTGTTTAAAAGTAATTCACCCTTTTTCTTACAAGTTGAAAGAATCTATTCTTTACTTATTCTCACATGAACATTGGATAGTGAATTTAATTCTCTACTCTTATTTCATCTTGGCTTTCATTCAAATCTAAACATTTTAGATTTGGGTTTAAAACTCACTACACTTCATTGTTTTCTTGCTGCACATATTAGCTCACCTAGTTAATTACAAGCATTATGAATAAATTGTAGTGCACCTATGTTACACAAAAAAATCACACTCACACAAAAAAACATATAAACTCACATGAGACAAGGCCCATTAGGGTTTCATCACCTGTGGATTATCTTACCCTACCTAAATATCCTACTTAGATTTCACCACCAACGGGAGAACCCACTCCATTCTCTGGTAGAGTATAAACTCTAAGCAGGAGGTATATTTTGGCTAAGTCACCTACCTTGGCTTTAGGTCTTTGAAGTGTGGAGAGCAAGATCCTATAACAAGCCACATAACTAGTCTAACATAAATTTCCTCTTGAGCTCTAAAACTAACCTAAAACTAGCTCTAGATTGCTTTCTAGTACCTTCGATAACCAGATTTTCTTCTCACTATTTGAATAAAGCATAAGCCAACATGAGACTAAAATTAATCTATAAGAGTTAATAATTAGTGGTTGTATGTTATTTTTTTAATTTTCTATTGCCTTCTATATTTTGGACTTGGTAAGGATGTTATCCTATTGATTCACAAGATCAACATCATTTCTAATACTGAATTTGTATAACCTATTATATTAGGTTTTCTGAGTGTTCTTCGTTCTTACACAGGCCTCTTATATCCATTATTTTACCTAGTTTCTACTTATGGGTTTCTAAAACTTTAGATTCCCCATCTCCTAGGATATCATAGTGACTGACATTAGTTAACTATACTGATTTTGGCAAACTTTAGCTACCAACATGGGTTAATCCCACCGACATCGAGAAAATTTTACTACTGACATTAATGACTGTGTAATTTTCATTTACTCAAATTAGTAACCTAAAACAACCCACTTACCTACACCTAAACCTAATTTTTCCTTATTTTATCATTAATATAGAGTAGTAATACTATTTATACTTCCTCTTATATGGTATTGACATGAGCTCAAACTAAAATTCTTATCGATTATGTAAGCTGACAACTACTTCCACCTTCCCCTCTTGCTTTTGATTCTATCATAGAGCATACTTTAGATATAGAGCATACTCCAAGCCCCAACCAAATTCCCATCGTGCATGAAGGAGATCAAGATTTTGCTAAATTTCTTGATCATAATGTGGCAACCCTTTAGCATTACCTTGCCATGGGTTGAACCCACAATTCTTTGGGTGACCAAATCTATGGTATGCCAACCTCTCTAATGGAGACAACTTCAATTTCAACTACATATACTATTTTTTCTTATGGTTGCTCAAAACACATATTCAAAAAGAAACCCAACCATAAACAATGTCTAAATTTTAGCATCACCAACTACCCAATCCCAACTAAACCCTGACATGAATTCCCTAATTTCACAACCACAACTAGTTTAATCAAGGCACACCCCATTTTAGAATTTAGTGATACATAGTCCATCTACTCTCATGCCTATACTTACCTAAGTTATGACTCACCCTTTATGTAGTCTAACCATGCAAATAACCTTACCTATAATAGCAACATCCAACTAAAGTATAGTCTCTAACCCAATGGTACAAGCCACTTTTATTTTCTACCCCCAACCTATGACTCATTATCCTTATGTTGCACCAAAAAAACCACAACAAGCTATGTCATATGCTCCCTCTACTTCCTATCAACTTCCCTATAACTTAGGAGGTATCTCCTAAATTGATCCCCCTCTAGAGCTCGTTAAGATGTTGATAGATAAGATGTCTAATCTAGAGACATCCATTTTTGGTTCAAAGAATGTGTTATTTTATGATCATATATATAATGAACCCATCCATCCTTCTGTTCCTATTCACACTTATCCAATCTAATGGGAAATACCCAAATTTACTTGTTTCTAGAGTAAAAAGGACCCACAAAAACATTTTCAAGAATTTAGACATGTTTGTTATTTAATAGGGAACGATGATGTGTTACTACTTTTCACTTTCCTTATGTCTCTTTTAGGTGATGCCTTGGATTGGTATAGCTCTATAACTTAACACTCCCTTTTCTCATTTACCCAGCTCATACAAATATTCCTAGACTATTTATCTATTAACATTTCTAAAAAGGTTTTTATTATAGACCTTTATTCCATTAGAGAATTTGATGACGAGTCTATCATAGATTTTATCACTCACTAGAGAGGTTTGATGAATAAAATCTCCTTCTCCTTACCCCAACCTAAGCTTATTGTTATCTTTGTAAGGGCATGTGCTAAGCACATCTTGTCCACACTCTAGGTTCAAACTTTCTACACATTTGATGAAGCCTTTATAATGGCACAAAAACATGAGATTTGGGCTATAGACAAAGGAAGAGTCAAGTTGCACAGTAAGAACCCAAATTCCAAATCAAATGACTCCTCCTCTTCTAAAACTTCTCCTTTTAACCAAAAATCTAAAGGCTCCATCAGCATGATGGTCATTAAGTTAGCTTCTTCCATAACCACAAACTAATTTAATTCCTTGACTTCTCAGAATCTAACCAAATAATTTCAAAAATGCTATGAACAAAGATAATACACTCCCATTTGGGAGTCATATACATCTATTTTGGAAAAAACTATTACAACAAGGTGTCATAACCCTTCCTCAAATCAAATCTCCTATATAGTTTGACCCCTCCCATCCTATTCCAACTTGATACAAGGAGTATGATTTTTATGGATACCATCAAATTAAAAGCCATAATTATAATAACTATAAGACATTCAAGAACATTATTTAAGACATGCTTGATAGAGGTGATCTCATCTTGGATAATCCTAATGTACCTCCTAATCAAAGTATGGTTGTGTTCAAACCCCCTTTTCCTAACCATTCACCCAATAAAAATATTATTTAGACCAAAACTAAATAAGGTGACCATAATATCCATATGGTTAATATGGTATTTCCTTTACCTCTAGTTCAACCTTCCCCTCAATCAGAGGCACCTATTTTATCAGCTTCTCCCCCACAGTCAATGGCATTTATTTTTCCCATTCTTCCTCCCTAGGTAGAAGAGCCTATTTTACCCATTCCACTCCCATGTTAGGAAGAGCCTCCTTTACCACTTATTTTTCCACCAGAGGAGCCCATATTTCTATCTATTTTTACACCAATATTACCTATTCTTTTGCCTATGAAAGACCATGCCTTACCCATTCACAACCATATGTTGAAGGGAACATCATTCCTATATTATACCCTCTTAAGTAACATTCTTTTCCTACCTCTCCTTGACTTCTAGAGAGTATTACCCCATCCACTCCACCTTTATAGCTAGAAGATTCAGTATTATCTACTCGCACATTAGATGAGAGACCTATTGTGCCTATTCTAATTATACAACTCTTACCCATTCTTTTACCTATGTAGGATCATACACTAACTATTACTCACCCACATGTTTAGGGATATATAATACCTATGCTTTACCCTTTTTAGTAACCCTCTTCACCTACCTCTCCTCCACCCATGGAAGACCATGCCTCTTCTCATGTCTTTATCGAATAAGACCCTGTTGTGGTTCTTTCTCATCTTTAGGTCAAAGTAGTAGAGACCTATAATTTCCCTCTTTCTCAAAAAACTTAGCCTTATAAATATGTAACTATAAGGCCTACATCAAATTCATCTAAAACCTTCTCTCGATTAGTAAAAACTTTATAATTTATTGACTCCATGAAGCTAGATCATGTGGCATTTTGGGCCCATCTTAAAACTCCTTATCTGACACAATGAATGTTGACCTTTACTTCCAACCCTCTCACTACCATTTACCCTAAGGAATTTGGTAAAGTTAGATATTCTTCACCAAAATCACCAAAATCTCATCCATCTATGTCAAAACCCTCACCCTCACAGACATCTACCATATTAAAGTAGATCAGACCTTTAGGTATACACCCTGTCTCTAATTTAATTCATCCGTAGGTGAAATTAGATTTAACTCCTCAACCACAAGTTAGAGTTTCATGGCCTAAATTATAGAAAAATGTTAAGCTTCCTAGATCTCATTGATCCTTCCCTCTTTGACCCTTGACTTTACCATCAATTTTTGAACCACACCCCTCTACTTTAGTTGGAGTATTACTGACCCAGGTAAAACAAAAGGTTAAGTTACCTCCACTACTGCCTTTACCACCTAGTAAGCCTTTAAAATTTGACACCATGATACCTAATACCAAGAAAGTGTTAGTAAAACATGAAACTCCACCACCACCAAAAAATGCACCACAAAAAATCACTTCTATGACTCTTAAACAAAAGAAGGTCTCCACTCCTATTACCACAACAATTACAAAATCACCACAAGCTCTTAGAGCTTTTTCCTACATTAGTTGTTACAATATTTTTTAATTAATCTTCCTCTCATTAATATTTGTAGTCCTCTTTGAATGAAACCATATTGGTTTAATGATACACAAGTGTGTCTATATCATCATTCACTTGGACACGATACTGAGAGTTGTAAATCCCTCATAACAGTCATTCAACAACACTTTGATGTTGATACTCTCTTTGATGATATGATGAATAAAATAATATAGGTTCATTATAATCAATTATCCCTATCATTCTTCTCTATTTTTATTTAGACTTGAAATAGACAAATTTTAGTGAAACATTTCTTACCTCATCTCTCCATCTCGGCTGGGCCAGCACAACTAGCTCTTGTGGTGGTGCATCTCCTATTGGGTCCCCTCTTAGATCTACCATATGTGTCATATTTAGAGCTCTATTTATCTTCAATGAAATTTTTAAAATGAGTTTGGTGGGATACCAAACCCCCTTTTATTAGTTTTGGTCACATAATGATGTCATCATACTTGACCTAATTCACTGATATTAGCACTTATGCCTACTGACATCAGTAATGTTTCCCTAATCCACTAATATTGGCACTATTTAATACTAACATCAGTGATGTCACTAACATCAGTACCATTGGATTAATATTTCCATGAATAACCCCAACTTTTTAGACTTTACCCATACTTTGGGGCAATTTGGAGATTACGTATATCTCCCCAACCATAACCACTAACTTGGAGATCACATATATCTCCCAAACCATGAAAACCACACTTGTAAATCACATAAATCTCTACCCATGATGAATTTTCTTGGAGATCATAAATATGTCCTTGCTCATTGACACTTTTATACCAACCTTGCATTGTTTATCTTGATTACTTATGTTATCTCATTATAGTTGGTTATAGAACACAAGTATGTATATTAGGTGTTTAGGATGGAAACCAAGCTTTTCATATCACCTAAAACCTTTTGTGTTTCCTAAGGGCACTTCTTACCTTGGATACCTAGCACACATAAGCCATTAGAGCTACAACTTTGATTATTTTCACCTTCTTAGCTATCACTTACAAGCTATGCTTTGGTTATTTCTATTTAAGTCCTCCTCAACCTTACCTATTTTTGAATTTATCAACTTTATATCATAGTAGTATATACACATGCAAAAATACCACATTCTCCTCTAATCACTCAATTCACTTCTTATCAAACTGGTATCTGATTCTGGTTTCTCCTCTCTCAATTCCCATTTTGAGGGGCGATACCTCATCCAATACTTGGTGCATCTAACCCCTATTTTTTTCTTGTATCTCGTCAATGCAAATTAAAAGACAAAAAGGAGCAAATGTAGACACCAAAATTATGTCACACACATGTGTAACTCCTTATGTTGAAACTCCCCTTGAGTCATATTTAAATAATAATAATAATTAGCCTCTCTAACCCATGCTTTTACCCCTCACATATTTTATTAATTTGAAATATATAATTAAGTTAATTAAAATCCCCTTTTGCCACCTTACTAGGGCCACCTCATCTTAAGACTAATTCTCACCTAATGAGTCGCCTCAAGATCGAGTCCCCTCATCCTAACTACCCAAGACTTATTATCACTTCAAAACTAAATGCCTAATCAACCATGTCTTAATTAACCTCCTAATTTTACCATTTTTTAATGTGTGCCACACTTGGCATGAGGATTAATATAAAACTAGCCAAAAATAGTAGTTTTACCTATTTTAAGGCCATCAACATTGGTCAACCCGTGGCTGATGTTGATAGGATCATTAATGTTGGATATATAAGCCAAACTCCAAACTAATGTTTAGGTCAGTAGAAATCAAGAAAATTCACTCTTATTTACATCCAATATTTTAACATTTAACTTTTGGCATATTGGCTTATTGTTATCTTACACAATTCAACCCAAATTAGGAACCAAGCTCTTGAGAATCAGTAACACCCACTTATTTTCTCTATTTAGGGAATCAATGTGAACTACCTGATAGGAGCCATCCATTTGGTACTTATCATTCAATCACCATTATAGCTAAGTATATCACTTATTCTATAAAGTTTTTAAGCATTTAATTTTCTATCACTTTACATCTATTATTCATTACTTTACACATTCCTAACCAAACCCTATGACGGAGTTATAAAGCTTCCCTAAATGTTACCCCTTGATCTAACACACCAAACCTCTAACCAAATCCATCTAAACCATACTCTCTATCTCCCAGACTAATCCACCTCCTAGACCTGACCAAAACCATTTCTAAGACCCAAAAAAGCCTTTTGTAAGCTCCTAGGAAATTATTTCCCCTACCAACCTTAGTAACCTAATAGACATTGGTCACCTTCACCCACCAACCTCAGTAGCATAATCTATATTAGTGACTTCCTTACTTACGTCGGTGACTATGGATTTCCTAACCTTTCCAAAACCTACTCAAACACCTTTTAAAATAGAAACAAAATATACCACCTACACTCTATTACTTTCTATTGCACTCAGGGTGTGAATAACAATAACATTATCTCTCTTTCATTCTCTCTTTACCTCTCTTTTAGTTATTTATTTCTCTTTTGTCTCTCAAAATTGGACTGTCATCTCTAAGGAAGTTTGACACTTCCTAGAACAAACATGTAGATTGTTAACCCATTCATTTATTTACTAACAAATATTTTATGGTAGTACTTTCTTACTTATAGGTAGTCTTCCCTAGCCAAAGAGGAGTGCTCACAATGTCTGGATACAACACACAAACCAATCCATGTTCATTCTAATCACTTATCCCTATCATTCTTCTATGTTTTTCTTTAGACTTGAAATAGACAAATTTTAGCAAAACACTCATAAATTAAGGATAAAAATGAGAACTAAACCTTATTATATTATTTAAATAAATGAAGAATCTAGGAATGAATAGAATAATAGTAGTAATGAATCTCTAGAGACTGAAATAGATAGGGAAGAATGTTCTCCATTATTCAATCAGGAAGAAGTAGAACAAGTTGAGCATAGTCTTAAATAATTTCATGAGGAAGAAGAAAATTTTGAACACAGTTTTGAAGAATTGTATGAGGAACTACTACATGAAGAAGTATAACAAGACTTGCATGAGGAACCAATGCAAGAGGAAGCAGAGCAACTAGAGCAACCTACTGAACAAATGAAATTTTCCACTCTTGAGAAAGCCTTGAAAGAAATTGAGAAACTAAGGAAGCAGCTGCAAGATCAATCTAGTGGAGGACTGGATGCAATTGCTATAGTGTCTTATCAATTGTAGCCCTCAACTAAAGACCATCCTAAATATAGTATTCCACAACCTTATATAAAGGTAAATTAACAAGAAGAACCCAAAGTTGCCCACAAAGTCAGGTATCACTCCTCATTTGCAATATCTTCTCAATTATTGAATTAGATGCATAGTCAATCTAAATTTTTGAGGGAACTGAGGAAAGAAAATAAGAAATTGAAATAATAAAATAAGTTGAAGGAATAAATCATCACTAAACATAAACAAAAAATTTAGGATATGGATCATCTTACCCAAGATCTCCTTAATCATAGGCCTCCTGCAAAAGTTTATGTAGTTTATCTTAAAAAATAATGACATGAATTTAGATTTTTGAGAATTTATTGTGATATTCCCCATGAAGTTATTGATCCCATTTCCTTTTTTTATATCTAGAAAATAAGTTCACAAGAATAATAAGCATAATTATGTGAGTTTTACCTATACAATTATGTTGTTCCTTATGATAGGAAGTGGAACCCCAATCTATATGTTGGAGATGTCCAACTGTAGATATTTTCATCATATTTGTTGAATGAACAAAGAAGAGGAATACAAATAGTAGAATATAGGAAAAAGGAGAATGAAAGACAATTTCTTATGAGGAGTGAATCAATGGCACTTGATGTTGTATTAGCTAAATGAGATGATATCATGTTAAGGAAAGAAGTCAGAACTTAGTTTGGTAAGTAATCTGATGAAGCACAAGATTTTTAATTAGGATTAATAACTTCTATTAGTCCTTTAGCCAAAGTGTCTTGTATGGAATGATGGAATGATATCAATTCTACACTGAAGAAGAGGGAGACTTATTCCCTTTTTAATTTAAATGCAACATTGAAAAGGATCAAAAAATATATTCTACTTATAGGTGACATGGGATTGCAATTGCTAAACCTCAAATTCTAGCCTATTTTATTTTGGTATCCTATTCTATATTAGTAGGATAAACCTTGGTGGATGAATCCAAAGAAGTCAAAATTTTGAAAATATTTAAACAAAGGCATGGATTTTATGCTCACCTTGCCAAGGGTATTGTATATCCCATGGATTTTAGAGTTCTTTATGAATTAGGAATGAAAAAGTATGTTGTTCGAGGCTGAGCAAGATCTCAAGTTGAGGGGTGTGATGAGCCCCATAAATGACCTATTATTTTTTCCATTTATCGTATCTCATCTTGCTTGATTACCATGCTTCTAAACACTTTTCCATATTAGTTTTCTACTTTCATAAGCCATATAGCATTATGGTTCTATACTCTTTTAAATTGTTCAAATTATATATTGAAATTAAATATATGATGGTTATCTATTGCTTTGGGACATTTTTATATAATGTGTTTTAAGGATGTTTTTGATAGATAGGTATATAACATAGAACATCCTACAACAAAGGAATATCATTACATAAACCATCATGCAAGCACTACATGACCAAAGTCACAGATGAATATATTTTGATTATCTTCTAGCTGACTCATATAAGCAACTATAGCCTCCATGGAGGTCAATAAGGAAGTGGACGAAGAATGAAACAACCTTGTTTTTCCTACAACAATATTATAGAATTCCCATGAATGATGAATTTAGTGAAAGGAACCAATTTTAGTTATCCCAATTTGAATGTATCTTAGAATAGAATGTTTATTTTGTTTTGCATAAAAAATTCTCCTCCATAGTATATAAATTTGTAGCAAAACAATTGATATATATATATATATATATATATATATATAGAAAATAATATATGTGGAATAGAGATTTTCATAAATACATTGTGTTACGCAATTGTTATTGTAGCTTCTTGCAGTAATTCATTACTTCATTTTTTATTAATATGAGTGATCAATTCTAAGTTCAATTTAGTGTTATAAGAGGAAGGGTTTAAGTTGGAGTTGGAAGGAGGAAGGGCCCCCTTTGGAAGGTTGTATTAATAATCCAACCCATTTCATTAGCTAAGCATGTTATTTAATTTCCTTAAGCATTATATATTTCATTTCTAAATTCTTTGATTTGCATTCTTGTTTAATATTTGTTCAAGGAAGTTTCCCATACATAAGAGTTTATTTTACCATATTTTTTTCATGTTTTATTTCAAGTATTTCATTTACTGTACTTCAACATCTTAGATATAATTATCAGAATGTCAAATTAGAGATTGAGTGTGCATATATAGTGGCATCATCCTATTAAGTATACATCCTCAGGTTGACATTTAAATGAATTAGAAGGTATAGATCCATGGTTACTCTCCTTGTTTATTTTGATCAAGAGAAGTATATCTGATTATGAATCAGCTATTAGTCAGAGCCATCAGATGAAGAGGTTGTAAGAGCCACTATAATACAAGTTGGATCAAGCCTTGAAGAAATGGACCAATATGTCTACATTAGAGACATGTTTGTCCCATTTCATCCATTTGGAATCATGCAAAAATATTCATCAATCAAGCATCTCATCTTACCTATCATGAGCTCTTGAAAGCAAGGTATTCTCCATCATAGTCCATCACAAGTGAGTGGTGCTAAATATTTTCCATTTGATATAGGGGGAAGATATTTGTAAATTTTAACCTTGTATATACATTAAGTAGATTTCATGTTTTCCTCTAAGTTCCCTGGTGCACATTTGCTTAGTAAGTTAGTTTTTGTTCTTTCTTTTCTACAAGTGCTTGCATGCACTTACCTTTGTTTATTTTGTTCTTATCACTCATTTTGATTCAAGAGGAGTTATCTAGAAGTGACCATCCTTGTAACAAATTTTAGATTAGCTCAATTGTAGAGATTTATGTCTTGATTTCCAATGGACTAGATAAGATAAATGGTTTGAGTTCTCAAGCATGGAAGGCATGCTTTCCTGTGAGTCACCATAAATGTTGGCCAATTTTACCCACATACAAGACTTGCCTAGATGTTGAGCAAAATTCATGATTGATCAACGATAAAATGGTTTGAGTAGGTTTTTGGATGGAATGAGAGGGATCCATGTAGGTTTTCATGATGCTAAATAGTTTTAGGAAGTAGGTCTAGAAAAATCATAAGTTTATACTTAGCCAAATATTTCAACTTTTGACCAAGTATTAGTACAAGGAATATTTCCCTTAGAAATATTATTCCACCTTATTTTGGCTAAGTTTTATTTTTTTCTAGAGATTTATTTTGAGTCTTTTTGGATAAGTGTTGGAAATTATTTCAGACAATTTGTTTGAAAAAAAATCTTGAAGGACATTTCTTCAAGAAGATGGACCCTACAAAAATTGTAAAAGATATTTCTTTGAAAAGATGGTCCAAATGCAAAAATATTGAAGGGCACTTTTTCAAAGCAAAGTGTCCTATACATAACTTGAAGGGTCAATTTCTTAGGAAAGTGTCCTCTTCAAAAATCTTGAAAGGTATTTTTATCTGGAAAAGGTTCAGAGTAGTTTCTCTAAAGGGTCATTTTCTTTCAAGAAAAATGATAAAGACAAATTATCTGGAGGACACTTTTCTGAGTTTTGAAGGGCATTTTCAAATGGAATAGGGGGATATTTCCAAAATGTTGAGACCTTATGGGATGATAAGAGTACCTAGAATGACTTAGAAGTGTATGGCATCCATTCATTTTTTAATTATATTAATCTAGACATTTTGAGTCTAGTGGTGGAAATTCTGAGTGGGCACTTTGATGATGTCATAATTACACCATGTGGGTGAGTTAGGAAAAATTAGCCACATGGGTCTAATCAAATTAGTCCCAATAATATATTCAATAGGTTTCAATTCATCTAATGAAATGAATCAAAAGATATGGGGACTCAAAATTGGCCTCTTGAGCAAATTTTGCTAAGTTTCCATAGCCATTTTCATAAAAGGTCAGATAAAGTTGAGTAAGAATACTTATGAGGCCATATCTTTCACGTGTGGTAGTTGAAGGAGAAATTGGTCACATGGTTTTTTCCAGCTTAGTCTCTTGTTAATATGTACAAATTTTCATATCATCCATCGAAGTGCAATAAAATTTATGCATGTTCAAAGTTGGCTCCTCAGTCAGATTTCACTAAGTTTCCCATACTTAGCCAAATGAACTAGACTGTCTCCAAGATGTCATAGGATCAAGTGGAACATCCAACTTGTGCATTTAATATCTTCACTTATAACTCTCTTGGGACTAGGGGATCAAATGGGTTCATCCCTTTTAGTAAGAAGAACATTTCCTACAAGTTTTATGGCTTAATGATTTCCACACTTTGAGATATAAACTTACAAATTTGGTTAAATAATGAGAGATGTTCACATATATATCAAATTTAAGTTATAGTAGAAATTTATTGTAGATTAAATTTTATGTTCTATAGGAAAATAAATACATCCTCATGTATGTCAAATGATGGTCATATGAATGTTAAATTTAAGTCTTATAAGTAGCCATTTGGGTTCAAAATCCTTAATAAGATCTTGAGGATGAATGTGCAGCTGATAAGTGTCAAGCATGTGGAAGATCATATGAGTAAAAATAATTAGTGAACTTAGAAGGCCCATGAGACCACCATGTATCATAATCACATGAGCTAAAAAACTAATAGGAGAATATTATGAGTAAATGCACAAGTGAAAAATGGCACCAACTTGGATGGGGTCAAATACTTAGCAAATATTGGGGATGAATGCAAGTTTGAAATCAAAGAAGTATGTCCTAAATATATATATTTGACATTAAATCAGAGATTATAACTAAATGTGTGAGTGAAGGTCAAAGATTCAATAGAGTCAAGTCAGATTGTTGATAACCAATTGGAAATGGATAGAGCTCAGGACCTTTCTGATAGAGATCAGTGAACCAATTTTTAACAACGAGAAAACAAATATTAAAAAACCAAGCTCAATTTCTTCCCAAGATGATGGGAATACATGAAACCAAGTTTGATGTGAATCTTAGTGGAACCAAAATGAATATTTTAAGATCAAGCTCTACCATTAAGGCTCTACAAAGATATGTTAGGTCTTTTAGACTTAATATAAATCAAATCTAATAGAGGTCTAGGTTTCAAAGCATAAGGGTAGGTTTGCTATATTATGGAGAGGCTCCCATAATTATACATGACCATACCTTTGATACAACACCACTCAGAGTACACATGCCATGAATTTATTAGGAAAGATATGAAGATCTAGTCCTCATAATGATGAGAGGTGGAGGGTGGCATGCAAAATCAAAATAAATTTGGTGATCTTGTAGTTGAAAAATAATTTAAGGGTAATAATTCCACTCAAAAATTACTTTGTAATAATTTAAAACAAACCTTATCTTCCAATGGATCTCTTAGCCAATGATAAGAACTTGAGGACTAACTGGAGCAAATATAGACTAACTGATTGAAGATGAGCTAGTCATGATTAGACCAAAAGATCATGGAACATCCCTTGATAGGTGTAAACTCATAGATGATATAAGATGGTGAGGTGGAAGCTTATAAAAATATCTAAAAATATATTTTCCCTCTTCTCTCTTCTTTCCTAATTCTATATTATCCCTCTCTTTCCATTTTGAAGGGGTTGGTTATCACTCATTATTGGTATTCACTACTTTGGTAAACAATAATTTATAATAGAATAGAAGTAATAATAGTTTTCATTTTCTCATTATCTGACATTACTAGGTGCCCCTCATAGGTGTGATTAGATATTTTTTATATTCCCTTGAGGCCTTCTATATTCGGTTCTCCATCTAACAATGAAGAGGATGTGGTATTCTATGTCAATTTGAGTGTGAAATTATCTATGTATTATTTATTTTTTTATAATTCTATATTATTGATCCTTTATTTCCATTATAGATATTAATTCATTTTTTATGCTCCTTTATGGTCGATAGTGTTTAAATATTCAATCTATTTTATGTGATTATAGGTTAATGCTTTAAATCTCTTATGCATAACCTTTTTAGCTTTCTTAGCAGCCTTTCCCCTCTTTATAACTATTTTCCTTATGAAATCATTAATTTAGGTGATAATAAAATAGGATCCTAACTTATATGGAGTTTTAAGCCCACCATAGGTGAACCACAACCTGGGGTTATTCCCATGTTGGACTAGATTTTGAGCAAGAGGACCTAAATAATCCCCTTTCTTAGCTAAGGTGTAAATCTAGTCATTAACACATGGTATAAAGCTAAGTAGGGTCTTGGTTAAGAAGAAATATAATATGAAGAGGATAAAATATCCTTCATGCAAATCACTTATTAGTTGCAAGCTTTTGAAACACTTTAAGCAATCTTAAAGTGTGAACTTGGTTATTTTAAGGAGATAAACCATCATGACACATCATGTGGGAATGAATAGATAAATCTTATTAAACATTTGAATATGCACATAAGAGCTTTCCTAAAGCTAAAGGAATGCATGAACATGATGATTTTGGTCCCATAAACATCTTCTACAAATTTGGTAGCTAGATGATCTTGATATCTTAATATAAGCTTTTAAAGTTAGACTTAGAGAGTGAAATGTACATGAAAACATCAAGTTTAAGACTCATAAAATAGTTTTTTTAATTCAAAATTTCCAAAGGATGAATGCATAATTGATAAGTTTGAAGATCTCAGGTGTCTGAATGAAGATCTAAAGCCATGCATTGACTGATAAGGCTAGTAGGTCCAAATAGATCAATAGTGAGAGAGAAGTCAACAAATTTGTGAATCTCAAAGACAAATGCATAGTTTATAAGTGTCATGACCATGGTAACTAATTTTTAAATCAATGGAACAAGTTCAATCCATGCAAAATTATATTGATGGTGTGAGTAACGTCAAAAGGTCAATGAGCTCAATATGAATGCATGGCCATCACATGGTGTAAGCATAGAAGTAGTTAGACTAACAGTAGGATCATAATAAGGAACACACAATTTATAGGTGTCTTAATCTCAAAGGACCAAATCAAGATTAGTGGTTAATATCAAAAATCAAAGACATGAGACTTTAAGTAGAGGTTGAACAATGTGACTTAGGTTAAACTAGAGTAATGTTTCAAATCGATGTGTTACCATTAGATCTCTGTCAAACACCATCAACCAAATTCAATCATATAGTCAGGATGGTTATGATGATGTTTCATTTCCATTAAATCTCAAACATGACCTATGGTCAATGATTTAAAACCTGTCAACCCCATTCTCAAAAATTACAAGATTATTTTGTGGCTATGTTCATTTCTCTTTTAGAAGGAAGATCCTCGTGTGTATGGAATTATCAGTTTCCACAAGATTTAAAGGGAATAATAGGTCTATTTAGACCTAATAAATATCAAGAACAAATCTACATGGCCTATAGGATTTTCATTGATAGGATAACTATAGGAAAACCAATAAATAAGATTATTTTTCATCTATATTAGACCTATGTTCAGATATTTAAATGGGGTAGGTATGTGATTAATGAAGGAATGTATCATCTTCCAATATGGTCACATCCTCAATAAGTAGGTACCTATATCCACTAAAAGAAGACATGATCATGGATCTAATGTAATTATAGATATGAAGATTTTATTCTCATAAACAGTGAAAGCCAAGTGGGAAGATAACATGGAAGATCAAAGCAAGGATATCTGTTGATTAGAGAATGTAGCTAGAGAATTTAATATATTTTCAAGATCTCTAAGGGTTTTTTCTTTGTAACAAGATAATGACTCACCACCTTCAGCAAACTCTTGTCCTCTAGTGTGTTGCTCGACCAATGAGAAGATTTGGGGCTATTACGATAAATGAAATAAATATTGTCTATGATGTATTAACATCAACTTGATAAAAATATAGTGGAGAATTCTTTGAAAGGTGGTAGGTCATTGATTTTTATTCATTAATGTTGTTTTCCCCAAAAAATATCACTCATTTTTGGGACAAAATTTGAACTATTTTGGTCCTACAGACCAAAATTATCTCTTCCTTTTTCAAAATTTGTTCTAAGCATTCGAATTCCTCATTTTTCAAGCTTCTCAGAAAATCTATGAACTCTGTAGGCTTGAATCTATGGACTCTGTAGGAAGAAAATCTACGGACTCTGTAGGCCAAGTTCTAAAAGCTTCGTAGGTTGATTTCTATAGACTCTACAGGAAAGAAGCAAGCTCTCAACACTAAGGCAATTTCAAGGTTCAAATCTCAACCAATTCAATAGGTTCAACGTCCAATTGGTTCAATGTGCTTGGTGCAAAATATCAAAAAGACTTGGCCAAATAATGAAGAATGAGCTGATTGAACCATTGAACTATTGAACCAAAGTTGGTTCAATCGGTAGGTTCAAGGGGCTACCCTAAAGCAAAAAAGGCAAGTGCCCTTATGGAAGGCAAGCAACATTCGTTTGAAGGTCAAAGAAAGGACAAAATTCCTTCAAATTTGTTTGAAGGCCCAAAAGGAACAATTCTTTCAGACTTTTTGTCTGATGGAAATGACTAAGTGAAGGAGGCCAAAGGAATTCACTTGGGAAAGGAGCCTGAATAAATTGAAAGGAACAAATGGCTAAGGAAGAAGATTTATTTCAAAAAATTTGTCTGAAGGAATTCCTTCATACTTTTTCTCTGAAGGAAAATCCCAATGGAAAAATCCCATCGAAGAAGCAAGAACCTGTTGGGGAATTTTAAGCCCAAAGGCCACCTAAAAAATCCCAAAGGGTAGGTACCCTTATGGGGGGGTGTTTGGTGACAAATAAAAGACCATTTTAAAATCTTGAAGGGACACCTTCCCTTTGGGGCATCCTAAGAGCCTTTGACAAATTAGACAAAGAAAGATAAGGGAAGCATGATTGAACATAAAAAAGGATGAACCAATGAACTGATTGAACCTTGAACTGAAAGAGTTCAAAGTTCAATGGTTCATGGCTTAAAAGGTTCAAAAGTCAAGGAAAGAAGCAAAAAATAGGTGGTTTGATGGATGGTTCAACCAAGGAGTGGGAAAGTGATTGAAGCAAGAAAGTGATTAAACTAAGGAGCCAAGAAGGGCACCCGAACCATTGAAATAGTCAACCAATGTTGTCATTGTGGACGTCAAATTTAAGGTAATAAAATATCCACTAAGTTTCAAATGTGGCATGGAACCAAAAAACAAACTCAGTGACTAGTTGAAGAAGGAGTCGAAAGAGCTGGCAAAGCTAAGAGTATAGCCTCGAGGGCTCAGATTCTAGGAAAAGACAAAACTAGAAAGGGGAAAAGATAGCCCAGGAGCTTAAATTCTAAAAAGAGACAAAGTTGGAAAAGACAAAAGTGGAAAGAGGACAAAACGGAAAATATATATGCAGTAGTTATTCTGGTAGTTGGAATAGTTTGTGAAGTAGATTTTCTAGCTTGCAAAAATTAAAGATGCAACCTATTTTTCCTTCCATGAAGTAAAGACAAAATGGACAGCTATGCATATATCAGAGGGGATAGACCAGATGATCCAGACTCGAGAGAAGACATATGGGATGAAATGACACACCATATTTAAGACAACTGCCCTATTTTTAGTGCAGTCCTTTGATAAACATGGAAACGCATTCAAAGCATTAAATGCACAGCATGGGCTGTTTTATGGAAAAAAGTGGCAAGTCTTTCTGGACTGCTATATATTGTAATCTCTCATTTGTTACAAGTGATATCTTCCCCTTACCAGAAGTGAAACACTACCCAAATTGAAAGGCATTACTGAGACTTTGAGCTCAGATTGTAATTTCATATTATTTTATCTAAATGAGAAAGCAAGTTACTTGCAGACTTTGTGATGTTATAGCTTGTGCTATTTTAGGAAATCGTTCTTATGTCTTTTTCCTAGTAGCATTCTTGTTTATTTGATCTAAAAAGTAGAACTAATAGAAGTAATCAAGAAGGTGTCCTAAATTCAATTATGTAAGACTTTGTACTATCAGCAATTGTCTTTAGTGTGTTTTTATTTTCTATTTCTATGTAAATGACCTTGGGATGACTTTGTGCCCCAATTGTTCTTCGTATCTCACTCTTGGGAAGTCAATGTGGAGACTTTGTGCTACATCTTAGATTTTTGGTTACTTTGTACCCTATTACTAGTCACTTGCTCCTTGAAAGAACTCCTGTTGTTTCCTGTAAGAACACTTCTGAAAGAAGAGAAGTGCCTTCAGCGTTTCCTAGGATTTCTACTATTTAGGAAGGAATCTGGCTCTTGGCTAAAAGTTTCTTCTAAAAGAAGAGAAGCACCTTCCCCATCAGCCAAGATTTATCCTTTGTTTATTTACATCATCTCTGAAAAAAGAGAGATGGATGGTTTGTCATACCCCCTGTGTCTTATTTTTTGCATATATATATATATATATATATATATATATATATATATATATATATATATATATATATATATATATATATATATAT
Organism: Torreya grandis; assembly: GCA_037957365.1. Taxonomy (NCBI): domain Eukaryota; kingdom Viridiplantae; phylum Streptophyta; class Pinopsida; order Cupressales; family Taxaceae; genus Torreya; species Torreya grandis. The sequence goes on along the minus strand of JARHVA010001350.1, from coordinate 102,702 downwards.
ATATATATATATATATAGCCTATTGCATCTCTTGCATATCTATAGGGAACCTCCCTTTGATGAGAGGAGAGATTTGTCACCTATTAATGTAGTAAACCTACACATCTGGCTAACTGATCTCCCTATGTTGTGGTGATAAGAACTATTTTGGTCACCAGTTAGTTGGCCAACAAAATATTCACCCAACAGTTTTTGGCAACTCTGCTAGGGATGAACGTACAGTCTGAAGCCTCAAGTTTCAGATTGAAGTAGTTCCTTCCCTTATCCATTATATAGACTCTAGCGACTCCATTCCATGTCTTACCCATTATCATTATAGCCTTAGCGTTTTCCTCCACCTCTATTATTTTATCTAGTCTGCAAAACCAGAGATGCTAGAAAAGCATGCGCAGTTTGAAGCCTCAAGCTAAAGTAGGGCCAGTTCTTTTCCATTTTTTGTTCTACAATCTAGCCACTCCACCTAGATTTGTTATCCCTATTTTTAATAACTAAATCATGGCAGTTTGAGGCCCCTAGGGTAACTCTTTTGGCCCACTCAACTTGAATCCACCTCTGCATGAACTTCCACGTTATTAAGAAAGAATTTCCCCAAATTCTTTGGTGATGGGAAGGTTCATCTTGATGAACACATTACATCTTTTAGCATAGCCTATGGTGTAATAGGGGTGGAATTTGAAGACATAGCGGTTAGGCTATTCGTGGAGACACTATAAGGCACTGCTACAAATTGGTTCTACCATCTACAAGCTAGTTCAGTGACTGACTGGGATACACTCAAAGCCAAGTTTGAAGCTAGGTTCAAGCATGCAGAGGATGCACATGCTTTTCTGGACCAGCTCACTCAGATGAAGAAGGAACCTCATGATATTGTGAGGGATTTTATTTCTAGGTTCAACAAGCTGAGGTACAGGATTCCCATGATCGCCCAGCTAACACCTCAGAATCTCATGTGTTTCTTCATCAACTCACAGCTGCCTGAAGTGAGTTTTATGTTGAGATGGGCTAGACATATAAACCTTGAGGCTGCTCAAGACTTGGCTACTAAGCTATAAGATGACCTTATCTTGGCAGGAAAGATAAGGAGAGACCCAAATAGAGGTAAACCCTCTTCATCTTTTGAATACTCACCCACAGCCACCATTGACCCAATGGTACAAAAGCTGGCAAATAAACTGCTAGCCTTGAAAAGACAAGTGGCACAAGGTATGCATTTTGTTCCTTCATATAGAGATGTACCAAGAAGGACATTCCCCAATCAGCCATATCAAGGCAACAATAGTAGAAGTCAAGGGCAACCAAATCATCTTCCTCCTCCATATAAAAACCTAGCCATTAAAGCACCTCTAACCAACTCAACAGTGGGATATCTGGAAACAAAATATGTTTCCTATTTCCAACCTGAGTTTGAGCAAGAAAATGATGCTAGTCTCTTCATGGAGGATTAATAAGAATTAGCTAGCGACTCCCACATTGGTTTCTTGAATTTCTAGGATAAACCCAGAAGTGAAGGTGAAACAGTCGAAGGATCATACGCAGTATTCACTAGGTCTGAGAATCAGTCAACCCAGCAGGCTGACAAAGAGAAGATAAAGGAGCAACCCTAACTAGTAATTTTAATTGCTGAGTAAAGAACCACTCTACCTTTCTAGTCAAAGGACCCAGTGATTGCCAAGAAGGTTAGTACATCGAACATCTCTAAACCTTCTACTTCAAATTCACAGATTAGTCCTCTCAGTCCCAAAATCCAAAAGGATGAACTCTCATCCTCTCTTCCAAGTCCATCTTAGTCCTTTGACATGATTGATCATGTCAAGAAATCTAAAATTTAAAAGACTGAGTTTGAATCCCTGCAAGCCAATTCTGAGTAGTTAAACATTGGTGAAGAGCTAGGTGTGGACCTATCTAAGGCAAGGATTGTGGTCACCCAAATGTTAACCCCTGCTACTCAAATTCTATTTGAGCCTTTAGGTAGGGATAATTAATCCTTGACCACAGAGGATGCTCATGTCTTAGCTGATCAAAGTCCCATAGCTAGAAATCCAAGATTTCATCCAAACAAGGCATCAAAAAAATTGGTAAGATATAGTACAAATTAGGAAGGACCTTCCATCTCCCATGAAGAGAAATCTGATAGAATATCAGCTTTTGATGATGTTTGGATCCTAGAATTTGATGGTAGTAATTCTTCTATAGTTGGATGTGGATTTCTATTTTAGATTGAAAACTACTCAAGGTGAAGAGGTCAAACTCCTTCACACCAAAGGAGATGCTGAGTTGATGGTTTGTAAGGAGTTTGATGCTGACAATCAAAGCATGTGCTAGACTGAACTAGTAGAACAAGTTATGATGGTGGACCAACTAATGTATTCCAAAGTCAGCTAAAGGAACTCTTCACAAAAAGAGCAAGGAGTTGTGGTTTTTAGTTTGAATACCACATCCCACCATGGGGTAAGAAGAAGAAAGAGCCAAGAGGAAGACACATAAAATTGGTTTCCTGGTGGAGAGCTCCATTCACCCGTTACCATTTCTGGGGACAGAATGGTTTCTTGCTAGTTTATCAAGAGGACATCCCCTTTTCTTCACCTCATAAGGAGTAGCATATAAATTACTTCAATTCTTGAAGTATTTGATAAGTTCACCTATACATATGTATATCTATATATTCTTTAGTTCTATTTTGTTCATTTCATTTTCATTTTTGGAGCCTTTCTTTTTGGGTAGCATAACTTTGTAGCCCAATGGCACACTTCAAGGCACTAGAGATTTTTGTTTCTACTCCCCTCAGCTGTGTTTCAAGTTTTCATCTGAAGGAAGTTCCCCAACTAGAGCTAGTTGTTGTCCCCTAAAAATATCACTCATTTTTGGGATAACATTTTAACTATTTTGGTTCTACAGACCAAAATTGTCTCTTCCTTTTTCAAAATTTGTTCTGAGCATTCGAATTCCTCATTTTTCAAGCTTCTCAAAAAATCTATGGATTCTATAGGCTTGAATCTATAGACTCTGTAGGAAGAAAATCTACAGACTCTATAGGCCAAGTTCTACAGGCTTCGCAGGTTGATTTCTACGGACTCTACAAGAAAGAAGCAAGCTCTCAACACTAAGGTGATTTCAAGGTTCAAATTTCAACTACTTCAATAGGTTCAACATCTAATTGGTTCAATGCATTTGGTGTAAAAGATCAAAAAGACTTGGCCAAATAATGAAGAATGAGCCGATTGAACCATTGAACCGTTGAACCAAAGTTGGTTCAATCAGTTGGTTCAATTGGTAGGTTCAAGGGGTTGCCCCAAAGTGAAAAAGGAAAGTGCCCTTATAGAAGGTAGGTAACATTAGTTTGAAGGTCAAAGAAAAGATAGAATTCCTTTGGATTTGTTCGAAGGCCCAAAAGGAATAATTCCTTTGGAATTTTTGTCTAATGGAAATGACTAAATGAAGGAGGCTAAAGGAATTCACTCAAGAAAAGAGCCTAAAGAAATTGAAAGGAACAAACAGCTAAGGAATAAGCTTTCTTTTAGACATTTTGTCTAAAGGAATTCCTTTGGACTTTTTTTTCAAAGGAAAAGCTTGATGGAAAAATCCTGCTGAAGAAGCAAGAACCCGTTGGGGAATTTTAAGCCTGAAGGCCACCCAAAAAGTCTTGAAGGGTAGGTACCCTTGCAGGGGGGTGCTTGATGATAAAGAAAAGACCATTTTAAAATCCTAAAGGGACACCTTCCCTTCGAGGCATCCCAAGAGCCTTCGATGACTTAGACAATGAAAAATAAGGGAAGCATGATTGAACGAAACAAAGGATGAACCAATGAACTGATTAAACCTTGAACCGAAAGAGTTCAAATTTAAATGGTTCATGGGTTCAAAGGTTCAAAGGTGGCCTCAATCAAGGAAAGAAGTAGCAAATAGGTGGTTCAATGGATGGTTCAACCAAGGAGTGGGAAAGTGATTGAACCAATAAAGTGATCGAAGCAAGAAAGTGAATGAACCAAGGAGCCAAGAAGGCCACTCGAAACATTGAAATATTCAACCAATGATGTCACCATAGATGTCAAATTTAAGGTAATTAAAAATCCACTAAGTTTCAAATGTGGCACGGAACCAAAAAACAAACTCACTGACTAGTTAAAGAAGGAGCTGAAAGAGCTGATAAAGCTAAGAATATAGCCCCGAGGGGTTAGATTCTAGGAAAAGACAAAACTAGAAAGGGGAAAAGATAGCTTGAGAGCTTAAATTCCAAGAAGAGACAAAGCTAGAAAATACAAAAGTAGAAAGAGGACAAAGAGGAAAATATCTATGTAGTAGTTATTCCAGTAGTTGGAATAGTCTGTGAAGTAGATTTTCTAGCTTGCAAAAATTAAAGACGTGGCCTATTTTTCCTTCCATGAAGTAAAGACAAAATGGAAAGATGTGCATATATTAGAGGGGATAGACTAGATGATCTAGACTTGAGAGAAGACATATGGGATGTAATGACATGCCATAGTTAAGACAACCACCCTATTTTTAATGTACTCCTTTGACAAACCTGGAAATGCATTCAAGGCATTTAATGCATACCATGGGCCATTCTATGGAAAAAAGTGGCAAGTATTTTTGGGCTGCTATATATTGTAATCTCTCATTTGTTACAAGGGAGATCTTCCCCTTACCAGAAGTGAAACTCTACCCAAATTGAAAGGCATTACCGAGACTTTGAGCTCAGATTGTAATTTCATATTATTGTATCTAAATGAGAAAGCAAGTTACTTATAGACTTTGTGCTGTATAGCTTGTGCTATTTTAGTAAATTGTTCTTATGTATTTTTCCTAGGATCATTCTTGTTTATTTGATCTAATAAGCAGAGCTAACATAAGTAATCAGGAAGGTGTCTTGAAGTCAGTTGTGGAAGACATTGTGCTATCTGTAATTGTCTTTAGTGTGTTTTTATTTTCTATTTCTATGTAAATGACCTTGGGATGACTTTGTGCCCCCATTGTTCTTTGTCTCTCACTCTTGGGCAGTCAAGGTGGAGACTTTGTGCTACATCTTAGATTTTTGGTTACTTTGTACCTTATTACCGGTCACTTGCTCCTTGAAAGAACTCCTGTTGTTTCCTACAAGAACACTTCTGAAAGAAGAGAAGTGCCTTTAGTGTTTCCCAAGATTTCTACTATTTAGGAAGGAATTTGGCTCTTGGCTGAAAGTTGCTTCTAAAAGAAGAGAAGCACCTTCCCCATCACCCAAGATTTCTCCTTTGTTTGTTTACATCATCTCTAAAAAAAGAGAGATGGATGGTTTGTTCTACCCCCTGTGTCTTATTTTTTGCATATATATATATAGATATATATATGTATATATATATATATATATGTATATATATGTATATATGTATATATATGTATATATATATATGTATATATATGTATATATATGTATATATATGTATATATATATATATGTATATATATGTATATGTATATATCTATATATCTATATATCTATATATAGATATATAGATATATAGATATATACATATATATATACATATATATACATATATATATATATATATATACATATATATACATATATATACATATATATACACACACACATATATATATATGTATATATATACATATATACATATATATATATACATGCACATATATATATATATATATATAGCCTCCTGCATCTCATGCATATCTATAGGGAACCTCTGCCTAATGAGAGGAGAGATTTGTCTCGTGTTGATGTAGTAAACCTTGACATCTGGCTGACTGATCTCCCTATGCTGTGGTGATAGGAACTATTTTGGTAACCAGTTAGTTGGCTAACAAAATATTCACCCAACAAATGTGATCCCTCTTATCTCTTCTCCCTTTCTATTTATCACCCATTATTTCTATTTCTAACTCCCTCTCTTTTGGATTTTAGACAGTCACAAGGACTCTTTGATCTTGAAGAGCAGGGGACTCTCTAAGATATTACAAGATATTATCATTTTGATTAGGCTAAACCCTATCAATAATTTGTAATAATTGCCTCTTAATGTAATAATAGACTTTCATTATCTATATCTTACCTTGGATCTATGTTGTGTGAATTATGCATGATGGCATGGTGAAGGAGAATCTTCCTCATCCATTTTCCTCCTTTCTAACCTCTTTTAGGGTATTTTAAAGTTGTATATAAGTCTAGATTAATGTTATTTATACCATTAATGTAATCTCTTAGTGAATCTTATAAATCCTCTTTACTTTCATTCATTGATTCTTAAACCTCATCTATGAAATACATATGTGATTAGCCTAATTTTGAGGTTATGTGAGCTAATATTGTCTTGTGTTGACTTAATGTGGGTTTAAGCTTATGGGAGTCTCCCATTTTATTTGGTGTATCACATTTTAGCCTTATTAGGATCCTTTCCACCATTTTTAACCCTTTTCCCTATAGTATCATTAGTTCAGGTGAACCATCAAGAGGAATTCAACCTTCTCTAGAGGTTCAACCCTATTATAGGATTCCCACAGCTTGGGGTTGTTCCAATAATATGGATTAGTCAAAGGGAGCCTGAAGAAATATCTCTAAAGATGAATATTAATGCCATAAATTTTTTTTGGAATGCCTGGTGGGACTTACTACATTGTTCATTGATGAATATTTTTTGTGTTCTCTTCATCCAATCAACCATTAGAGGCATGTGTGTAAACATCAATGGTGACTTCAAGTATTCATTAGTTAGTTTAAGCATCCCATGTGCCTAGTAATCATTATTCAGTATGTATCATCACTCTTTTAATCAATATGCTTATTATATAACTCAAAATCCTTCATATCAGATTATAAATGTTTATGGCTTCACCCAAAATGGTTCTCAATATTTAGTACAACAACCTTCTTAGGATCAAGATGTCCCTAATTATTCCCCAAATCAATCCATTTCAAGTTGGAAGTAAATGCTATTAGGAGATCAAAGGTACATGATAGACCTTAATACATGAAGGGGATATGGTTAAGATATCCCTAATCATATCATTCAAGACATAACAAATCCACTATAGCTAATGAAGGAAGAATGGGCGCCTATTGAGGGATAAAGTTGGAAAAACCTCTCAAGTGAGATGATGGATGTAAGTGGTTACATTTAAAGCATTGAGGATAAACTAAGAAGCCTTAAAGAATAGTAGGTCCAACTCCATCAACCTCATTTGTCTTCATATACATGACCTCAACCCTCATATATGCCACCCATTCTTCCCTAAAAAACCAATCCAGGTGACCCTTTTAGTGTTTCAAGTTCTTCATTTGTTCCTCAGACCTTCCCTCCTTATAATTCAATCTAAGAGAGTCTTCAAAGAAAGAAGGAGATTTTAATAGAGCAACTTATAATGAGACCCAAGATTCCACTTATATTCCTAAAAAATCCTCTTATATCTCATACGAAACCTCTTATGCTCATTATCTTCATGAAGCCCCTAACCACATTCAAGATAAGCTATTCCAAGAGAATATAGATAGGAAAATCAAATAGTTAGATCTAAAGATGAGGAAAGAAGAAGAGAGTCAAAATCAAGAAGAGGTAGTTATTTCTTACACATTCCCCTTAGGGATTTCAACTCTAAAAGGTTTTTATAAAGAAGAGATGCTAGTTAAAGTAACCCAAGCACTAGTTCAAGATCCACAAAAGAGTCCATTTAAATTCCCTAGATTGAAGGATACTCTCATAAGCTGTAAGTAAAGTGAACTTCTTCACCCTCCCACCATCTCCCTCTTGGAGAAAGAACATTTCTTACAAAGGATAGAGGAGGAGCTTGTAGTCATAGGTAAACTTGAAGAGGAAAATTAAAGTGTCTATGATGACGAGATCATGATAGGTATCCCACTTCATTCAGAAGGGGAAGAATCAAGTTTGGACTAACATTCTTTGTATGGCTTTGACACTAATGAGTTGGATCTTGATGAGGACAATCCTAAATTTGAAAATTGATAAGACCTTAAATGGACTACTAAAGGTCCATTATACATAGATGTGTTTGCAATATAATTATCATTGATTTCAAAAGGGACACTATGGATGTCATTAATGTCAAGAAGATCAAGTAGGATTGATGGAGAGAAGAGCATGTTTCACAGTTGCACTATAGAAAATTATCATGATTTTATAAATACCATTTATGGATGTTTAAATTCAAATAGAAAGAAGATCCCTTATGGGTTTCTCATGAGCATCTTGAATATGTGGTCTATAAGCTTAAAATATAAGGAATGAGCTCAAAATTGAATTATCTTTTATATTGGACTAGATAGGGTTTGTCAATAAAACCCTAAGGGTTTATGTTATGGCATCAAATAGGCACTTTTTATTTTGATGGTGACTATCTATATCTTGGGCCCAATATCTTAAGTTATAACTTAAGCCTTTGTCATCATTAAGAAATATGCCCTTCAACCTAGCAATTACTAACTCTGAGCAATGATCAAAGGACTTTATATTTTCCTAAGTATAAGACTTAATATATGTTCCAGCTTGATCAACAACCCACACTTCATCATACACAGATGATCCAATTAAGTGAAAAAAATTCAAAGTGTCAAAGGTCACTCTAAGGGAATGTGATAATGCTAAGTGTCACAAGTACATGAGTCTATTAGATAGAGGACCAATGTGAGTGAGCTTGTCAAAGATAAATATTGAGATAGTTAAAATATCAATGGTTACACTTAATCAATCATTAGAGATCCAATACATCATGATGAAGCCAAAATTTCAAAAGGAGCTTTCAGTGAGTGTGCAAGTGTCACATTATTAAATCTTGTCAGATAGAGACCCAATGAGTGTAATCTTGTTATATTTAATGATTGAGTTTGTTATAAGATCTAATGGTGTATCGGTGGTCATGAAAAATAGATCCAATTAAGTGAATGGACTCAAATGATATAAAGTGCTTGATGTTTAGTGATACATTAGCAAGTTAAAAAAAATACCATGTTTAAGAACATCAATAGAGTAAAAGTGATCCAAAGACATATGAAGAAGTATGATGAAGCCAAACAATTGAAGTTTAATGACCAATTCAATCCAAAGTTCATATAAGTTAAAATATATAATGACACATAGAATATTGGATGAGAAATATCTGATGGAGTGAGAAGACTCAGATGGAAAAAAGTGATCGATGTTGTTAGCAAGTTAAAGATTGAGTAGGTTTGAAAAGATCAACAGAGTGAAAGTGATCCAAAGATATAGGAAGCAATAATATGGAATAAAAATCTTGATCTTTAACATCAAAAAATAAGTAAACATCATTCATATATAAATGTTGAATGACATGTAGAAGCTTGGATTATGAAGATCAATGGGTGCATTTTAAATATGACAAATTTAAATTTCAAAAGCATACAAATATTAAATAGAGAGCATGAGCCTATCAAAAGGTGATTGAATAGACACATTTTAAAGCTGATTCATTTGAGTGTGGACCATCAGATCATGGTTCCAAAGGTAATATCAAAGATCAACATTTAAATTCATGTCCAAATAAAATGGTTATATATAATAACTTGCATATAAGCTCTCTATCTCAACACAGACAATAACAGTCATCAATCTAATCAACCAAATCTACATTAAAGAGCCTATGCATCAAAACTTAAGTCTAATAGATGATATAGATAGTAAAGAGACTTTCAATTATGTGTGATGCATGGAATTGAGATGTAGCAAACTTAAAATCCAAGTTATAATGAACTAGAGTCTAGATTAGTATGATCTATTATAGCTCAAGTGTGAACACATAGAAGATATGGAACCCTAGATCATTTGTTATAAATATGATATCTAGGAAAAAGGATAATGCTACTAGAACAATTGGTTTTCCTATTGAACCAAATTAAATATTGATAGAGGTAGAGAGCAAAAGATAATGAGTTATGTCAAATAAAAAATCAAAAAGACATAGAACTAGAGTGGGTAGAGAAGATTAGAGTGGTTGTTGAAGCTAATGAAGTGTGTCAAGTAGAGAGATATCCAAACATAAGACTAGAGGAATAGAGAGGATTAGAGAGGAAGAAAGGCACAAATAAAATGTGTAGAGTATGATCAATTGCAAATTAGACCTATAACAAAGAATAAAGATTTGGATTCATGCATGAATCTGATTTGTAAATTTGATTTGTATATTCATAGAAGAATTTGATAGGTTGGTTCCATTAGAGAAACTGAAGAGGTTCTCAGATTAGGGATTGGGTTCTTTCTTAGAGCTAGTGTTCTTAAATTAGGGGATTGGGGTTTCCTTACGATTGGTGTCCTTAAACATTGTAAGCAGTGAGGTTTGCTAGTAAGTATTTGAATAGTGATTCCAAATTAGAATAGTAGCTTCTATCAATTATTCTCACCATGGTTTTTCCCATTGGGGTTTTTATGTATAGATATTGTGTCATGTGTATTTGTGTTTTTATGATCTCTGCATATGTGATTTGATCTTCATATATCTTTAATATATTATAAAAGGTATTAAAGGAATATTTTAATTCATATATTGATTCACCCCCCTCTCAATATCTATTTCTATTCCAAAAATTGGTATTAGAGCCTAGGCTTCTTTGAAAGAAGCATAATGAGTTTAGGTAGATATTGGAATAGTGAACACAATGGCTAGTCAAGAAGGATCTTAATCAAATAAGAAACTTCTCTTTTATGGATCTAACTATACATTTCAGAGCATAAGAATGGAAACATATCTATCCTCATTAGGGTTTGATTTATGGATGTCTATGGTAAATGGATATACAACCCTTACTATAACTCTTACTGATAAGGATACCAATAAGGCATGTGAGAGAAATGATAAGGAAAAAAATTCTATTCTTTATGGATTGTGAAACTCAAAGTTTTTCAATGTTATGAACTATTAGAATGTAAAATACATATAGAACAAGTTGAAGGGCATATATGAAGGAGATGACAAGGAAAAGTATTCCAAGCTACAAACTTACAAAGGCAAGTTTAAGAGCCTTAAGATGAATAAAGAGGAGAAGATTATAGACTACCTCCTTAGGGTAGATGAAATGTTAAACTCAATCAAAGGGCTAGGAGACAAAATGAAAGAATTAATCATTGTCAATAAGGTTTAAAGATCTTTTCCATCAAGATATGAATCTATAACATTTTCAATAGAAGAATCAAAATATCTATATAAACTCACTATTGATGAGTTGGTTTGGACCTTCACAACCTCTAAGATGAGAATGGGAGAGATAGACACCTTCAAGAGAGAAGATGCATTCAAAGTAGACAAAAAAGTAAAGGAAGAAACATCTACATCTGAATCTAAGGAGACTGATAAAGAAGAAGCTAACTTTGTTAGAAGACTAAAGAGAGGATCTAAAAAGTACATAGGTAAGTTACCCTTAAATTTTTAACTATGGTAAAGTGGGACATTTTTTTTCTAAATGCCCTCATAATAAAAAGGATAATTATAAGTAAGTAGAGAGTAGCAGAAAGGTGAAACCCTACTATATTAAGAACTTTAAGAATAAGAAATGTCTATACACAAAAAGGATAGTGACTCAATGAAAGATAGTGATAGTTCAAATATTGATCATGAGTATGCTTTTATGGGTAAGGGAAATGAATCCCTATTCATGATAGTAGGATCAACTTCTATAAATCTAGATCAAGATGAATTTGAAAACTTAGATTAAGAATAAGGAGAAGTGGATCTAGAATGTGAGCTCATATGTGCTCTAAATTATATTGACAAGATGAGAAAAGAGAACTCAAAATAAAAGAATATTAGATAAAAGGAAATTATAAAATGTCTAAAAATCTTGAGAAATCTGATCATATTGTAATTAGCCTAAAGACATAAGTTAAAGAGGATAAAAGAATAGAATATGTAGTCAAAATAGAACTACAATATAAATTTTATGAATGTATGAAGCTTGAGGTAGAAATAGTGGCTTTGAGAAAAGAAATTGAAAAAGGTAAAGGTCAACTAAATAAAAGTCTAAATTTGATAAGAGGCTCAAACATTTTTGATGAACTAATCAACTCTTAAAATCCCTCGAAAGAGAGATCATGTCTTGGTTATGAGAAGGGAAAAAGTTCCTCAACTAGTACATACTCTAACCTATATGAACCCTTCAAAGTAGAAGGATAATAAGTAGAAAAGAAAGAGAAAGCTTACAAGCATACAAAGAGAAACTCAAACATAATTGATGTGAAAAAAAGCTAAACCCAAAAAGAAGCTTAAAGAGAAAAAAATGACAAAGGTAATTGATGTTGATGTATACACCAATGTGAGAAACTTGAATAAGCCACAACTTATAAGAATTACTTGTGCTACACCAAGAAATGTTATGACTATGTATTCCTCATCTTTTTATGGTTATTATTATAGCCATAATAATTTTGGTCATAAGTCTAGTAATTGTCAAGTTGTAACAACAAGGAGAATCAATTTTATAATAAAAACTTCATTTGTACCCTTGGTAGATACAAATGTAATGTGTTATAATTGAAATAAATTTGGTCACATAGCTAAACATTATAGAACTAGATTTGTAAGATCAAAAGTACACAATGTAAAGAAAGGCATGCCTCCCAATGTGAACAAAGGGTCATAAGTTTTTGAAAAGAGGCTAAATAAGAAATCTAAGGATGTGTAGAGAGTGAAAAATCTATCCATGATTTCTTAGACTACACTCCATGCCAAGGAGCAAAATTTATGGGTGATACACAATGGTTGCTCAAAGCATATGACTGGTGTTAAAATCAATTTCACCAAATTGAGAAAATGGAAGGAAGGATATGTCATCTTGGGAGACAACATAACAATAGATATCAAAGGTAAAGGAACCTTGCACATAGATGGTAACCTACCTACACATGATGTCCTTTATGTTGAAGAATTGAACCATAATATGCTATGTGTCAACAAAATGTGTGACATTAGATATAAGGTCACATTTGATGCAGAAGGCTGAAAGTTAAAGAGAGAAAAAATAATAGTTTCATAAAGGAAAAGGACTGAGAGTAATATCTACAATCTTGTTGAAGTGAATGGTAATATTTAGTTGATGGGAAAAATTGACAAGATTTGGTTGTGGCATAGGAGAATGAGTCATGTCAACTTTGATAATCTAGTCAAAATGATCTCAAATAAGTGTGTAAGAGACATGCCCAAGATAACTGAACCTATAGATACTAATTTTAAGGAATGTTAACTAGGCAAGTAAACAATGGTCAAATTTCAAACAAACGAGTATGCAACTATGAAGCCTATATAATTAGTTCATACTGATCTTTATGGTTCTACCAAAACAAGATGATCTAAAGGAGAGTGGTACTTCATGGTATTTATAGATGACTACTCAAGAATGATATGAGTAACCTTTTTGAAGGATAAATCTCAAGCCTTGGAGAGATTCAAGATCTTTAGAGCCATGGTTGAAAATGTGAGTTGAAGAAAAATCAAATGCTTAAGATCTAATAAAGGTGGATAATTCACCTTAAATGAATTCATAGAGTATTATGAGAATCATGGGATCAAAAGGCACTACTCTATAACAAGAACTCCACAACAAAATGGAGTTTTTAAGAGAAAGAATAAAATATTAAAGGAAATGTTGAAAAAAATGTTAAAAGAGGCCAAGTTAGAGGCCAAGTTATTAGATGGATATTAGAGAGAAGTAGTCCAAATAGTAGTATACATCTTGGAAAATTTTCAATTGAGGGTAAATAATGAGAAAACTCCCTACGAGCTATGGTATGAAAATCCTACCTCTATTAACTTATTTAAAGTGTTTAGAAGTAAAGGTTACATTAGAATAAAGGAGGATAAACTAGGAAAATTTTAATCAAGATGTGATGATGGAATACTTATTGGTTATTCTACTCAAAGTAAATCCTATGTATGTTACAATAATAGGATACACAAGATGGTGGAGATCATAAATGTCAAGGTTGAAGAAGGCATAAAACATGTTGAACCTGACAAGGAAATCAGTAATGAAGAGATATATATTGAAGAATAAGTAGATAGTGAAGAGACTGAGGAAAAGAATGAAAAGGCACCTCCAATATTTATTCAAAAGGATCATCCTAAAGAGTAGATAATTGACAATAATAATGAAGGAGTTTAGAAAAGGAGAAGAGTTGTATTGACCAAGGATCAAGTAAGTTTCATTATAATGTTTGAAATTGAGCTTAAGAGATATGTTGAAGCCAAAAATGATGAAAATTAGCTAAACACCATGGAAAAATAATTGATCCAAATAGAAAAGAACAAAAATTTGCAATTAGTTCCAAGACCCTCAAACAAGAATGTGATAGGAACAAAAATGGGTCTATAGAAATACGCTCAATGAGGATGGAACTATTATAAGAAATAAAGCAAGATTGGTGTGAAAGGGATATGAACCAGTAGAAGGCATATTATTTGAGTAAACATTTACTTCAATTATTAAATTAGAAGTTATAAGAATGTTTCTAGCATTATCTATTTACAAGAAGTTTAAAGTCTATCAAATGGATGTAAAGTCTACTTTCTTGACTGGGAAGCTAGAAGAGAAAGTCTATATTGAAAAACCAAAAGGTTTTTAGTTGTAAGATGAAGATGAGTATGTGTAAAAACTAAATAAAGTCACTATATGGTCTAAAACTATCACCTATAACATGGTATTCAATATTGGACCAATATGTACAATAACAAGGTTTCAACAAAGAATGTACAGATAGTAATTTGTACTTCAAATCAAAAGGTGAGAATGTGTTGATTATTGTTGTTTATGTATATGAAATCATCTTTGGTGGTGGTTGTTAGTAATTTTGGTTGGTCAAGGCCAAATTTATATCCCTATTATCTAAAAATTTCTTTGGAATGGTCAAATTTCCCCTTGTAGCTGGTCAGTTATGGTCCTGTTAGCCCAAAGCCTAAAGCAAGAAAAAGTGGAGAACTTGATTAATCAAAAGTAGAAGTTTATTTTCTTTTGGGACTCTTTTTTCACTGAGTTTTTTTTAGATATTTTGTTTTTAGGTTTTTTATCTAAGTGTCGAGAATTGTTTCAAACATTTTGTTCAAAGAAATTTTCATGAAAGATATCTTTTTGAAGGGATTGTTTTAGGTATTTTGTCTGAAACAACTTTTTCGAAGGGCATTTCAAGTTTTCCAAAAGGTCATTTCAAAAATTTTGAAGACCATTTCAAAAAGTCTGAAAGAATTCTTTTAGGAAAAAATTACCTATAAAATCTCCAAAGGGTTCTTTTCAATTCTCCAAAGGATCCTTTTCAATTTTTTCAAAAGACCATTTGAAAAGTGCTAAAGGGTTCATTTCAAAAGTTTCAAAAGACCATTTCAAAATCTCTAAAAGACCATTTCAAAAGTTATGAAAGACCATTTAAATTTTTCTTAAGGGTCCATTTCAATTTTTCCAAAAGGTCATTTTCAAAAAGGCAAAGACCATTTCAATGTTTTCAAAGTCCTTTTCAATGTTTTTGAAGGGTCCATTTCAATTTTTCTGAAAGGTCATTTTTTAAATTATGAAGGGAAAATTCAAAAGGTTGAGGGGAAATTTTCAAAATCCAAAATATTCTTTGAAAAAATTTGAAAGGCACTTATAGGAAAAATAGTCCTTTTTCAAAGTTTTGAAGGGTCTAAGCAAAAAGTCTAAAGACATGATTTCCTTTAGACAAACTATCCATGAGAAAATGATAACCAAAAAGTTTGAAGAAATTCTCTAAAGGGTTCATTTGAAAAATATGAAGGGCACTTTCACTTTTGAAATAACTATTTTAGAAAATAAGTCAGTAGAAAAAGAGGAAAATTAACTCCTAAAGAAATAAGTCCACAGAAATAAACATAAACAAATAACCCAAAACAAAAGGTTGTAAAGAAATAACCCAAAGGAATACATGCATAAATGAAGATCCTTAGATAAAAATGTTGAGGAACTTCAAGGAGATAACATGGAGTTTCAAATGTTACATATCTAATCTTAACATGTAATTTTATACACGCTTCAATTTTGAAAGCCCCTTTTCATGCAAGTGGAGGCCATTTGGAGTTGATTGGTCTTGAATTTAAGATGACCTTTTATAAGAGTGTCACATATATTATAATTTGTCTTGTTAGATGAAGGATTTCAACACTTCCAAATTTTTTAAATTGAATTTCTTCACCTAAGGATTGGCATAACATCATCTCATGTAGGATAGACTTAATTGGAGTTGACTAGACAGGGATTATAATGAATTTTCCTTATTTTCCATGCAAAGAAGGAATTTATTTTGTTTCAACTCAACTTTAAAACACATCAAGTGGATTTTCTCTTTGAATATTTGGCATAGATTTCCATGCATGAAGGAGACTATTCTAAGATGGATCTACCATATTAGTTTTAAATCCAAAGAGTTATATCATGTAAGACATAGGGAAAAAAGGATATTAGTTTTGAAGGCTTGGTTATTTTTTGATATGCCAATTGGGACTTGGGTGATGTGGGAGTTGATATCCTCTCTTATTTTTAATGCCAATTTCCTAGTTTTGGTATGCTTTTTACTATATAAGTTGGATTTTTAGCCATATGGAAGGATCCCTCTCTTAATAAGACCATACTCTATCAAGATTAAGTTGTATAACCTTTTTAGATAAATAAAAGTATTATTTTCAGATTATGGGGGCTTGATATAGTTTATATATGTGAGTGATTTACATATGTGATATGATTTTCATCATTATCAAGTCCTGATTTTTACCTAGATTCTAGTTGAATAGATTCAAGTCATGTTATATGTTTGATGTCTTTTGGTTGAAGTTATAGTGGATGTAAGTGGCTGGTTAGTGCCTTGAATCAAGCCTATTCCATCATTTCTCTCAAGCTTTGATCACCAGATAAAACCTTTTCATGAAATAATGATGCATAGGAGTCAATTGGAGTTGAAGATTCAATCTTTTCTTATCTAATCAATGTTTTAAAAGCTCAAAGTGAGTGGATGAACCAAAATATAGGTGTATCACCATCATTATATAGGATTTCATTTCAATTTTATTTATTACCTTTTTTCTCTTCCCTTTTTCTCGATAGTTCATAGCATAGAGTAGAGATCCTAATTGATACGCCAAAGGGAACTAGCCCTTAGAATCTAGAGATTCAATTATCTAATGAGGACACCCATAGCCTAGGATTGTTTCCATATTTAAATAGACTGTGAAGGCTTAAAACTACCTTCACAAGGGTGTGATTCTGATTGACAATAGTATTAATAACAAAATGTTCAAAGAATTTGCTATATAAATTCAAAGTGAATTTGAGATGTCTATGCTAGGAGAACTTTCCTTATTCCTTAGTCTTAAAATATCACAATTTGAAGAAGGGATATTCATATCCCAAACCATGTATGCAAAGGAAATGCTCAAGAAATTTGGAATGGAAGATAGAAAACCAATTAGTACTCCCATGATAACTAGATGTAAGTTTATCAAAGAGGATGAGTCACTTAATAAAAACCATACTATATATATATATAAATGATAGGTAACTTGCTATACCTAACTGCATGAAGACTAGATATCATGTAAGTAGTGTTCATGGTTGAAATATTTTAGGTTTATATTAAAGAATCACATGTCAATTCAATGAAAATAATCTTTAGATACATCAAGATCACAATTAACTATGGCCTATGGTACCCTACAAGTGAATATTTCACTTTGAAAACATTTATAGATGTTGATTGGGTAGGAAGTATGGATGATAAAAGAAGCACTAGTGGTGGTGTATTTTTCCTTAGAAATAGACTTGTTTCATGGCTGAGCAAAAAACAAGAGTCAGTTACCCTTTCTATAGTGGAAGTAGAGTATGTAAAAGCAATGGTATGTTGCACTCAAGTCTTATGGATGAAGTAAACACTCAAGGACATCAAGGTTGAGTACAAGTCACCTATTTCTATTCTTTATGATAATTCAAGTTCAATAAATATATCAAATAATATAATGATGCATTCTAGAACCAAACACATATCAATCAAGTATCACTTTTTAAGAGAGAGGGTTGTAGATCAAGAGGTCACAATGGAATATGTGCCAACTAAGGACTAGATTACAAACATATTCACCAAACCTCTTCCTAAGGAATAATTTGAATATTTAAGACAAAATTTTAGAGTAGTGTCTCTTACACCACATCACTAAATCACTAGTGATAGTACATGAGTTCAAGGGAGTGTCATTGAATCTTTACTAATCCCTAAAATAAGAGATAAAATTCAAATTAGGTATGTATACTTTTAAAAATTATTAATTATTTGATATTTATGCATTTTTGGAAAATCTCCTTTATTTGATAAAGGGGAAGAACACTTTGGAAAAATGGTGGGGAGTCCCTTTTCCATTGATGTTAAAGGGGGAGAAAATGGGAAAATTTTCTTCGTAAAATTTTGGAGAAATTGTGCAAATTCTCTTTGTAAAAGTTTGGAAGAGTAGAGAAGAGAAGGAGAAGGAATTCTCTTTGTAAATGATATGTTATGGTTTTTTATGAGAATATTTAATATGTGGTCTATGAGCTCAAAGGAGAAGGAATGAGCTTAAAATTCAGTTATATTTTCTCTAATATTAGATAGGGTTTCTTAATTAAAACTAAGGGTTTATGTCATGGGATACAATAGGCACTTTCTATTTTGATGGTTACTAGATATAGCATAGACCCGATAGCTTAAATTATAACTTAATCCTTTATCATCATTAAGAAACTAACCCCTCAACCTAGTAATTAATAGATTTGAGCAATGATTAAAGGACTTTATATTTTCCTTAGTCTAAGACTTAATATATGTCCCAGATTTGATCAATAGCCTACACTTAATCATATGTAGATGATCTAACAAAGTGAAGAAAAGTCAAAGTGTCAAATGTCCCTTTGAGTGAATGCACTAATTCCAAGTGTCATAAGAACATGAGTCTATTAGATATAGGACTAATGAGAATGATTTTGTCAAAGATAAATATTGATCTTGTTGAAAGATCAATGGTTTGTGATTATTTATACATTAGAGATCCAACACAATGTAATAACTTAAAATGTCAAAAGGATCTCCTAGTGAGTGTCCAAGTGACTAGTGTCACATTATCAGAGCTTGTTAGATAGAGACCCAATGAGCATAAGATTATCAAATTTAATGGTTAAGCTTGTCAAAAAATATGAAGGTGCATGGGTGATCATGTAAAGGATATCTAATGGAGTGAATGGACTCAAATGCTATAAAGTTCTCAAAGTTTATCAACATAGTAATGAGTTAAAAACCAAGCATGTTCAAGAATATCGATGGAACAAAAGTGATCCAAAGATGCAACAAGTATTGAATGAGGTCAAAGTGTCAAAGTTTAATGACCAAGTCAAGGTAAAGTTCATGTAAGTTCAAAAATATAATGACAGGTATAAGTTTGGATGAGAAAGATCTAATGGAGTGAAAGGACTCAGATGGAATAAAATGATCGATGTTTATCAACACAGTGGCAAGTTAAAGATTGACCAAGTTTAAGAAGATCAATAGAGTGAAAGTAATCCAAAGATATAAGAAATAATGAGATGGGATAAAAATATCAATGTTTAATGTTAATAAATAATTAAATATCATGAATCTTTTAAGATCAAATGGTATGTGGAATCTTCGATCATAAAGATCAACGAACATGTTTTAAATATGACAAAGATAAAGTTTGGAAGTGTACAAAGATCATATGGATAACATGAGCCTATCAAAAGGTGACTAAATGGATGCATTTTAAGGTTGAGTCATTTGAGTGTGGACCATCATATCATGATGCCCATGGAAAGATAAATGATTGATATTTAAAGTCATAACTAGATAAATGGTTAGTTACAATAACTTACATATAAGCTCTATATCTCGACACAAACAATGAGATTGATCAAATCTACACTAAAGAGACTATGCATAAAAATTTGAGTCTAATAGATACTATAGATATTAAAGAAACTTGAAATTATGACATGATGCATAAAATCAATAAGTGGGAAACTTACAGTCTAAGTCATAATGAACTAGAGTCCAAAATTCACATGTTGTGTTGCAGTTTGAGTGTGAACACATAGATGATATGGAACCCTAGATCATTTTTTTATAAATATGATATCTAGGACAAAGTAAAATGATTTTAGAAAAAAATTATACTGAGCCAAATCAAATATAGATAGAGTCAGAGAGAAAAATTTAATGAAGTATGTCAAATATAAAATCATAAAGACACAGAACTAGAGGAGGTAGAGAGGTTGGTGAAGCCAATGAAGTGTGTCTAATAAAGAGATATCTAGATACAGGACTAGAAAAAATAGAGAGGAGCAGAGAGGAAGAAAAGAATAAAAAGAATGTATAGCGTATGATCAATTGTAGATTAAACCTATAATAAAGAACAAATATTTGGATTCATGTATGAATCTGATTTATAAATTGGAGTTGTAGCTCCATAGAAGAGTCTGATAGGTTGGTGACATCAAATAAGCTAAGTGGGTGCTCAAATTAGGGAGTGGATGATTCTTTATAGTTGGTGATTTTAAATCAAGGGACTGGTGTCTCCTTAGTATTTGTGTCCTTAAACATTGTAAGCAGTGAGGTTTGCCAGTGATGCTTTGAACTATGAGGTTGTATTATAACATTATCTTTTAGTAGCTATTCTCATCATGGTTTTTCCCTTTGGACTTTCCTCATATAAATATTGTGTCATGTGTATTTGTGTTTGTATGATATTTTAATATTTTATTTGATCCACATAGATCTTTAATATATTATAAAATGTATCAAAGAAACTATTTTAATTCATATAATGATTCACCCCCCTCCCAGTATCTAGTTGTGTTCCAACAAGATGAATAAGAGGATCATGAATCAGACCTTAACAAAGACAAATGTGTCTTTTTATACCTTGGTTGGTCAAATCAACCCTCATTTTTAGTTTAAAAATAAGATGAAATATTGAGTGAGGTTGATGAAGAAGACATCTCTAGTGTTTAGGTAAAGTAGTTAGATGAAATACCACCCTATGTGTTGGAGGAGGACCTTGAGGGTGAACAAAGGTTTCAATATGAGCATGTTATTAAAGAAGAAGATCCTAATCTACTCAATATCAACCTACATACACCTAAAATTGAAAGGGATTTATAAGAATTTTTTGAGCTCTTGGGAGCAAGCTATGTTCCTCTCCAAGGAGACTATGATCTAATTGTGCTTGAGACGCATAATAATGGAGTAACAAAGTGCAGGAGTAAAGTAAATTATGATTTCTCAATGTTTTTACTAATAATAAGTTGTCCTATCAACTGCCTAACATAGTTGGAAGATGAAAAGGAGGAGCCATCACAGGTTGTTCTTAATTTAGAGCATGAAGTTGAGCATTAAAAAGATCTAGATCAATTTGCCTATCCATACTAAGATGCTTGTATGTCCAAATAATCATATTGGGTAGGTGAGTTTATTTTTTTTCTTATTCTTTGATAATTATATCACCAATATGTTAAATATCCACTCGTTCTCCATATTTGGTTAGATACCCTCAAGCATGTAAATCATATTATATTAGTGAGAAAGGGAATATATTTTTCATAACCATTCAATGGTTTTTTATAAGTTGTATTTTGATTGGTTAGTTTAGGGTAGGTAAAATTTATGCTTTCCTCTAAGTTCCTTGTGTATATTTCCTTTTTGTTCTGTGTTCCCTTTAATAAGTACCTTGGGCATAGTTGTTTTATTTTTTGGTCCTTGTTTCTTCAAGAGTAAGTTATCCAAATGGGAAGCCTTGCATCATTTCATGTCAACTAATATAAAATACTTGTGACTCCATTCCCAATATATCAGACAAGGAAACTAGTCTAGGTTCTCAATCATAATAGGCATGCTTCCCAGTTGAGTCTCCAAAAATGTTAGCCAAATTTGGCCCACACAATAAATTTTTATCTAAATGTGGTTTAAAGTTGAGAAGGGTCTTGGTTGAGAATAAATCCAATAGGTGGAAGAGAAAATAGCCTTCATGCATATCACTTGTCAATTATAAGCTTTTGAAACACTTTAATCAAGATTAATGTGTCAACTTGGTGTTTTGAAGGAGCTAGACCATTATGAAACATCATGTAGGAATGAACAAATTAATTTGGTTTCAAATTTGATATATGCACTTGGGAGGTTGACCAAGGACAAAGGAATTCATGGACATGATGATTTTGGTCCTGTAAACATCCTCTACAAATTCATTATCTTGATGAGCTTGATATCTTAAGATATAAGCCTTTAAAGTTAAATTTATAGAGTGAAATGTACATTAAGACATCAAGTTTAAGCCTCATAAAATAGCCATTTTGATTCAAAAGTTCCAAAGGATGAATGCATAGCTAAAAAGTGTTAAGATCTTGGGTTCCTAAACCAAGATATAACAGTGCCCATCGATTGACAAGGCTAGTAGGCCCAATTAGATCAATAGAGCACATTTAATTATACTAAATTAGATCAATGATGAGTAAGAAGTCAACAAGATAGGGAATCTCAAAGATAAATTCATAGTTTCCAAGTGCCACAACCATGGTAAATGTTGGGTAAATCAATAGAGTTCATTCAAGCTATGTAAAATTAGATTGATGATGCATGTAAGGTCAAAGGGTCAATGAGCTCAAGATGAATATGAGGCTACCACATAACACAAGCATGGAAGTAGTTATAATGATATCAAGATCCTAAGAAGGAATTCATAATTGTTTAGTGTCTTAATATTAAAGACCTATATCAATATTAGTGTTCAATATCAAAAGCTAAAGATATGAGACTTTAAATAGAGATCGAACAATGAAACTTACGTCAAACCAGAAAAATGTTTTAAAGGGATGTGTTACCATTAGATCTTAGTCCAACACCATCAATAAAATGTAGTCATATATTTAAGATGGTTATGATTAAGTTCCATCACCATTAAATATCAAATAGGACCTTTGGTCAATGATTCAAAACCTATCGAGCCCATTCTCAAAAATTATAAGATTATTATGTGGCTATGTTTATTTCTATTTTATAAGGAAAAACCTCATTTGTATGGACTTCTTGGTTTCCACAAGATTTAAAGGGTAGAATAGGTCTATTTAGACCTAACAGAGATCAAGAACAAATCTATGTGGCCTGTCAACTTTTTATTGATAGGATAACTATAAGAAAACTAATAAATGAGTTTAGTTTTCATCTATAGTAGACCTATGTTTAGA
This sequence comes from Torreya grandis, assembly GCA_037957365.1. NCBI lineage: Eukaryota > Viridiplantae > Streptophyta > Pinopsida > Cupressales > Taxaceae > Torreya > Torreya grandis. The sequence goes on along the minus strand of JARHVA010001350.1, from coordinate 79,463 downwards.
TATTTAAATGGGGAAGGTATGTGATTAATTAAGGTATCTCATCTTCCAATATGGTCACATCATAGACAAGTAGGTACTTGTATCCACTAAAATTAGTCATGATAATGGCTCTATCAAAATTATATATATGAAGATTTTGTTATAATAAATAGTGAAAGCCAAGTGGGAAGATATTGTGGAAGATCAAAGCAAGGAGATCTAGTGATTAGATAAATTATATGAAGAATTTAATAGATTTTCATGGTTTCTAAGGGTTTTTTATTCATAACAAGATCATGACTCACCACCTTTAGCAAACTCTTATCCTCTAGCATGTTGTTCAACCAATGAGAAGATTTGGGGCTATTAGGACAAATAAAAGCTATCTTGTCTCTAATGTATTAGCCCTAACTTATTCAAATGATTTTGGATCATTCATTCAAAGGTATTAGCTCATTTATTTTTCTTGGTTAATGTGCTCCCTCTTCTCTCTTCTCCCTTTCTCTACATATCCCTTTCTTTTCATTTGTAACACTCTTTCTCAAATTCTAGACTCTCACAAGGACTCTTTGATCTTGAAGAACAGGGGACTCTAAGATATTTCAAGATATTATCCTCTTGATTAGGATAAACTATATAAATTTTTTGTAAGAACTAACCCTTGATGAAATAATATACTTTCTTTACCTATATCTTGCCTTGGATCTGTGTTGAGTGACTTGTGTATGATGGCATAGTGAAAAAGAATCTTCCTCATCCATTGTCCTCCTTTTTGACCTCTTTTAGGGTGTTTTAAAGTTGTCTATAGGTCTTTATTAGTATTATTTATGCCATTTATGTAAGATCTTAGTGAGTTTTATAACTCCTATTTATTTCCATTCATTACTTCCAATACCTAGTCTATGAAATACTTATGCAATTAGCTCGATTTTGAGGTTGTGTGAGCTAGTATTATCTTGTGTTGATCTAGTGTGGGTTAAATATTATGGGAGTCACTATTTTTATTTGGTGCATCACATTTTATCCATATTATGATCCCTTCCCCCTTTCTAACACTTTTCCCTATAGTAGCATTAGTTTAGGTGATCCATCAAGAGGAAGTTAGCCTTTTCAGAGGTTCAACCCTATTATAGGATACCCACAACCTAGGGTTGTTATAATATTATGTTTTATTTAGAGGGATCCTAAATAAATCTCTCCAAGGGTGTATTTTAATTCCATAATAAGAACATTACAAATTATAACCTTTCCACAAAATGTAGACTCACCACATTTGGCCCTCATGTTAAATTCCATAAAATTGATCAACCATGATATATAATTTGAAAAGGAGGATCCACCATCCAAAATTATTATAATTAATTTTTTTACACTTTACATCGATGTGTGTGTTTTCAATAAACTAGTTAAATGAGTTCTTGTGGATAAAATTTCATACCTCAACATTAACAACATATCTTTCCTTTCCTTAATTAGCATTGTAACTTTAGATTTAAAACCATATAATATGAGAATCATGATATTTGATAATATTTCATGATGAATATTGGGATAAGTAACATTGAATTTTATTTTTGGTACCTATACATTAGCCAATTTATTCAAAATTATGCACAATTATTTGAACTATAACACACTTTTGGGATGGCCTTGGATACATGAGATGTATGCAGTTCATTATAAATTTCTCACATGATTAAAATTTAGTCATCAAATATTAATTTACATGTGTAAAGGATCCTAATCCATTCAAACATTGTTCAATGGTCCAACAAATAAATAATCCTATAAATATGAGGACAAATGATAAGGGTGCGGTAAACATGAGCAAGATATAACTCAACCCACCTCTTATATAAATAATAAAACATTAATTAATATACTACTAAGCCAACCTAACAATATTATTATATCTAATACATCGAGGAGATAGTTTTCATGTTTACTTGAGTCTCCAAGTTCATTACTCTTATGGTTAATAGAGTATCAGCTTATATCTCTCCCTCATCCTATATCTAAGACATTCTATCAAACAGATGCTTTACCTTGAATCATAAGAAGCAAAACCTTGTTCATGACCAGAATATTAAATTTGATTATCTTATTGAGGAATCAAGCTCACAACCTGGTGATAAAAAAACATAAAACAATTATTATTTCTTTGCGTGATCATTTAAAAAGTAATTCAAAACTACAACAAGAACACACTGTACACCAAAAGATTAAAAGTAAACAAGTTAAACAACATCCACACAAACAATATTTCATTGGTGGTGAATTTTTTTGACATAACCAAATTGATCCAAAAATAAAATCTACTTTCCATATAAGGCATTTTTAGCATCTTGGTTTTGATCTACAAGACTTTTAGAGAAACATTAGTTTGAAAGACTCCTTGTGAAGCATAAAAATACCAATTTATTTTGGACCAAAATTAATTAAAACATGAGTTTTGGTTATTCATACCACATATCCATATGAATTTACACTATTAAATCTTTGGTTATACAAAATGGTATTAAAAATTGATCCAAACTAGCAAAGTATTTCCTTTTCTCATGAAGGTAAATTGATCAATTTCCAAATGATAGAATTAGTTATTTTAATATTCATGAAAATAATGAGGAGTAACATGATATATAACTTTTAAACTTATCCAATCATGATCCAAATAATTTCAAATATCAAAATCAAGGTTTAAAAGCTTCAAATATTCCAAAAAATCAAAAAAACATTCAAAATCTAAAAACATTTCCACCACCTACATATTATTTTAGCTCCTTGGAATCTATGTGTTAGTTAGATGTTGATGGATGGCATATTAGTTAATACTACATACACATGTGTCTCATGATTTTACTTGAGGGTGATACATAAATACATAGATACATGATCTATTCCTATTTAAGATGTTGTGTTTTCCCTCTACTCATGTCATGTGTACATTGAGGGCATCTGCTTCTTTGATCTTGATAAGCATAGGCTATATCATTCTATGGTCACTTTAAATTATCATGTTTTGAGATAATTTAGATAATTACACATGCCTTTATCTATGAATATATCTTTTGTATGGTACCTAATATGCTATGCACTTGATGTTTCTTGCTAACACATTTGATCCATGAGATACTATGATATGTTTATGATATTTTCTTATGATTCCCTTTAGGTAATTCCTTGAGTGTCTTACCTTGATATTGTATTTATTGTTCAATAATTTGAATATGTTCATTTATTTATGGCTACCATGCCTATATGTGCTTTATTTTACATATAAATAAGTCAATGTTTATGTACAAACATTTGCATATGTCATCTTTGCTTATTTGGACATTTGACTAAGTCATGTCCCTTTGATTGTGTAGTATTTGAATATTCCCCTTGTTTGTGGTCTCCTAGGACCATTGTATGTTGAAATTATTTTGAGAGTTCTTGTTTGTGTGTTTGATTTGATTTTTTATCTTGTACTATTAATATCTAAATGTTGCCATGATATATATCATGTATATTAGACATTCATTTAATCATATAGTCCTATACACTTCAATGGTACATTTACTTAGACATGTTCTTATATATGACACAAGGTTCTATTCATAGATTATATAATTATCTTATCCTTTTGAGGTCATATAAATAATGATTTATATTCTTCCATCACCTTAAAGTGGGGGGGGGGGATATTAGTGGGATCATGTCATAGAGGCACATTCTCCATATTTAGGGTAGTTTTCAAATTTAGTGGGGGCATGTCATATAGGTATGGTTTCCACACATTAATAGTTTTTGATTTAGTTAGGGCATGATTTGGAATCACGTTATCCACACTTCAAATTTGTCACAATTTCATATTTAGTGGGGGCATGATTTGGAAGCATGTTATTGATAGTTATTCAATATTCAACACCCCCAAATTCAATGAGGGCATGATTTGGAAGCATGTTCTCCAAACTTATCGACATTGGAACTTATTTTAGTTTTCAGATTTCTCCATACATGTAGTGGGGGAATGATTTGGAAGCATGTTATCCCCACTTACATAGTTTATGAATCAGCCAAAGCACACACATGATTTAGATTCATAGATGTGGTAGAATTTTATACATTGGTACCATTATTATACATAGTTTCAACATGACACATATCTAAGGTGCATATTCTATGAAATGTGTGCCTAATATTACAAAATACATAATTAGTTCTTTCTTGTTATGGTTGAGATGATTAAATCACTCAGTATTGTCAAGTTTTAAGGTTGCAATTTATTGTACAATCTAGCCTCACTAGTTTCATAGTATGCATTAAATATTTTCATTCATACTCACTAGGTTATAAGAATGATTGGGTTACATAGTTGAGATAATCTCAACTACTAGGTGGAAAATCACCTTTCTCCAAAGTTGGGGGCATATGACTTCCAATAACCCTATATATCCTTAAATATATGCACTTCCCAGATTTATATATTTATCCTAATCTCATTTTTAGATAATTATAATGATATACATTTAAAATGAAGTTGCTAATAGTAAAGGAAGTTGCATCTATACACATGTGTACTCCAAAACCTTGTTCTTTCAATTTCAATCTTTTCAATACTTTTAATTTCAAATTACATGCATTGAATATCTACTACAACATGCTCTTGGTTTTAGGTAAGTCACTAAAAAATCACTCAAGTTGGACTCAAGCAAAGGGAAGATGTGTTATACATACCTAGGTACACTTTTCTTCTCCTTTAAACTAATAATTTAATTAATAAAATTTAGGTGGGAATATTTAGATGATATTTATGTTTTATATAACACTTTAGTATTATACACCTTGAAAAATTAGACCTTGGTTGTTCCTCTCAGTTCTGAACCTTTCCTTCTCTTGAAAGTCTCACATCTACTTTATCTTGTGTTGCTTCACCTATATCTTGGTCTGACCAATCTTATGTTGATGAACTAGACCTTATATATTACCTATAATTATTAAAAAATACTTATCTTCCACCTTTTTAAAAATAAGTCTGTACCTATTTTTATGTTCTTTGGACACTAGCATCCTAGATAGACACCTATGTCAACACAGGTGTCCTACTCTAATGCAAGTGTACAATGCCCTGAAGTCATCTAATTTGTAAAATAAATGTATACTAATGGTTTCAATAAGTGATTTAATGCATTTTATTATCCAAATTTATTAGTATAAATATAGGGTCCACCCTCACTCATTCCTAACCTATTAAATATGATGCAGAAACATCACTCATGCAAGAAGGTGAATCCATATTTTGTCTAATTCAGGTGAATAGAGAGTCAAAAGACATTTTTAGGAGGTGGAAGTAATATTACGAGACTTAAAATTAATCTTAGAATAATTTTAAAATGCTTTGGAGTGCATAGGATGATTAAAGGTTAAAATCTTGAGTTTTCCCACCATTTTGGCATGTTTGAATTTTGAATATTTTGTGATAGATTAATTGTCTCAAGAAGAATTATAGTGACCAAAAATTTGTCACATGAATATAAATGTTAAGGGAAGAAATTTTATGTCTATTAAATTTTTATCTTGGTCATATTGTGCAGAGGCATCACACTTGATTTTGTATCAAGAGGTAAGCATTCTCTCTAGAGACTTTAAAGAGGTAGTTATGATAGTTTTGCGGTAGATTTTAAAAGATATTTTTTTGGTTTTTTAATTATTTGATAATGGTATACATATAAAATGGACTCATATCCCAATAAATTAATATAAAATTATAATATTGATGAGAAAGTATTGTAACCCCTATTTTGGGCCCGTGCAAGCATAATGATAAATGGTTATATTATAATTACTCAATGAAGAAAGGGTTATTCTGTAGTGTTTTCATGTGTGATTTTATTTGGTAGAGTTTATCCATATATGTTGAAAACATTTTGAAAGATTTATATGTTCTTTTCAACTTTGTTTGTCTGGTGAACTAAAAGGCATGTAGAGAAGTAGATCTTAGTTAATAAGTGACTAAACTATAGCAAAGGACAATAACAAAAGATTAATCTCAAATGTTTTTTAATTATAAGAAGAAATTAGGATTTATTAGGATATTTAAATACCATGTATGGAGTGTGAAACTCATTTTTTGAACTAAATTTCTATAGGAAACATTAGCAAGCATATGCTCTGTGATGGTGAGTGTACAAATGGTTATTTCAAGAAGTGTTATAAAAAGGCAAGTATTTTGGTTTTATTAAAGATTGGAATGTGCATTTTTCAATTATATTGATATTTTATAAAGTTGAAAGTGCTTATAAATATCCTCAAATAATTTAGAGACTTCATAAGACACTAACAGACTTCACAAAGGTAACTGTGTATGCTAAGCATTCAAAAAAATGTGATAAAGAGAGATACAAAGTTGTTCGCAAATTGAAACCTTGTTTGATTGGGTATATTTAAGAGTTAAATATTATAAAAAATAATATAGGTGAGAGAGACCTTTCTTGGATAACCTTGTGATAAGAACTAGTTTCTATAACCCTACAAACATGAATATATACTTATTTTGAAGCAAGATTATCTCGTGAAAGAGAGTAGGGTCATGATTGTCAGAGTCTAACACTTTGATAGGGTAAATACAATTTCAATATATATTAAATTATATTTATAATAAATTTAAATATTATTTGAAATTTACAAATCTCATTTGAACCCTTGTAACACCTATTTATCAAAATTGTGCACACAGAATAGTAAGGAAAGTGAATTAAAGTGTTGAGTAGAAGAAGTATAATGATTAGCTAATGTTTGGACCAGATGTGTATAGGTACCATAGATATTAAAAAATTACCATAGTGTTTTTAATAATTAAAGAGATAATAAATGGTTAAATATTCACACTCAGGTGTATACAATGAATAGAAACTCAAAAATAGGGTTTGTAATGAAAAATACAATAATAAAACAATCTTACCAGTGGAAACCCCCAAAAATTGGTCATTATGGAGGTGTAATTTCATATATTTATATTTATGAAATTTCAATTCTATTTTTCACATACACAAGTTAGGAAGAGTGACTGAGTGTAAAAAATAATAGGGTTAACATTATTAGGCCTAACAGTGGCCTTCAAGAGAGGAATAAAGGGGTTAAGAAAGAGAATTAGAGATTGAAAATTTAGGAGGATGAATATTTCAATAGAGGATATTTTAATCTAATAATGGTTTGTCATTATCCTTTTGTATATAATTGTGCAAGTCATTTTAGCCTAAATGAAGGCTACAAGGAATAGATTAAGAGATCAAGAAAGTGGTTACATTAGACAAATAAGTGAAGAAGTGTCTTGATATTGGTATAAGATGAATACAAGGACCATAAGGAGTATATGAAGAGTAATAAAATATAAAATACAATAAAATATCAATATATATCCTAGTTTGATCATTTGTACTTTGTGTAATTGACCAACCATTGCATCAAGAAAAGATTGGGAACTTGGCTTGATCATCTCTATATCATTTGGTATTAGAGATAGGTTAAATCTTGGTGGGGTGATTGGTAATTATTAAAAATAATACAAGACCTTCCAAGGCAAATATAGATTGGATGACATGTGCCTAGAACTCAATTACAAGGTAGGTAGCCAAGAACAAAGACCTATGGTTCAAAGAGTGGATATAGGTAGTAAAAATAAAGATGAAATTATGGAAAATTTGATTGGTCCAATGACATAGTTGATTGCACATATGGTTATGAGAATGGAATCCATTGAGAATGCTCTCAAGGAAAGAGTATAAAATTTATAGATAGCACATGTGGAAGAAAATTGAAGATAAAATGATCAAAAAAAACCTTTACAACCAAGATCGATTAGAGAAGAGAGTGGAGTAGCAGTACAAGAGGCCATGAGGCCACCAAATCAGAATATAGAAGGTCAAGTAACCATGAATAAATAATTCATGTATATGAGGTTGTTGAGTGTCGATCCCTTTAGGGCTATCACATGACCATAAGAATAAATTTTTGGGGCCTAGAGAGCTTCAAGGATGTGAGGAGTGTATTTTTCCCTACTCCACCTTTTGTGGAACCTTGCTCCACATGTGAGTGGAATATTCCTTATAGTTTTTAATTTATATGGTTTCATATTTTATGGAGTTAGTTGTTAGTTACCATTTCCCATGTTGACTTCCTTTATCTTAGCAAGCTAGTTGTTTTTTTGGAAAAGGGGATGTGTTCCTTATTTCAAGGAGTTGGTTGTGATCACATAGTGTTGGTAAATGTGCCCTTGCAAAGTGGAGACCCAATGTTAGAATGTTCCTTCATGGATGAGATTTTGTATGAGCTTTCTTAGGTGAAGGAGGGTTGTCACATGTTTGATAATGTTTATCTTGGATAAACATTGCACATTTTCGCTCCTTTTATGGATTTTCCTTCATTTACTATACATACAATGTGTGGTGTGGCCTTTAGAGGTTAATGTGTTGCTTTACATAGATGGTTTATTTGTAGCATGCATCTTTGATGATCAATGTCAAAGTTTAGGTGTTTTAAAAAGTGCAAGCATTCATTATAGGTTCTAGTTTAGAAACTTATGAGATACAACATTATACAAGTATAGGTGAAAGTGTAACATTTTGTGTAGCATTTTCTATAGGAGATTTTTCTATCTCTATGAGAGTTCATTGTAGTCTTATGTTTTTATTACAATTTATATTAAGAAATTTCTTAGTGGATGTATACCACATTGGGTGAACATGTTAGATCTATGTTATATGTGTTATTATCTTATTCTTTCATTGAAGCTTTTCATAATATCTATGATTTGAGGAATTTTTTTAGGATGCATGTTATTGCATAAGTTAGATCTAATTTATGGTTATATTAAATCTGATTTAAAAAGTTTTTAATTCCTAACAACTAGTATCAGATCCATTGGTTGTGTGTTTTTTAGAAGTGGTAAATCATAGCAAGGCTATTAGCTTGAGTGGGATCTATGGGAGAAGAGATCAGATTTAGAGTTGAGAAGTTTGATGGTAATCATTTTGGTTTTTGGAAAATGTAGATGGAAGATTACCTAAATTAGAAGGAGCTACATCTCCCCTTATGGGGGAAAGTAAAACAACCTGTAAGTTTGAGTGATGCAGATTGGTCATTACTTTATAGGAAGGCATTGGGAGCCATATGGTTATGCCTTGTATCTTCTATTGAATTTAATATTTATATGAGAAAACCACAAAATATCTCGTGGATAAACTTGGAAAGTTATATGAAAAACCCTCTACTTCTAATAATATTTTTCTTACGAAAAGATTATTTAACATGAAAATGTCTTAGAATGGTTCAATAGCTAATCATATTAATTATTTTAATATGGTTATAAGTATGCTCACTTTAGTTGGAATTAAGTTTGATGATGAAGTTAGATATTTGTTAATCTTATTTTATTAGCCTGATAGTTGGGATAGTTTGGTTATGGTTGTGAGTAATGTAGTCTCTAGTAAAGGAAGCTTGAAATTTGAGGATGTTATTAGAGTGATCCTTAGTGAGGAGATGTGAAGGAAAATCACTAGAGAATCATCTTTAGGTAATGAATTATTTGTTTATACTAGAGGGAGGCAAATGAACAAGAGCAAAAAGTAATCATGGAAAGTCAAAAGGTAGATCTAAGTCTAGATCTAGATCCAAGATGATATGCTAGCATTATGGGAAGAGTGGACACTCAAAGAAGGATTGTTGGTCACTTAGGAATAATAATGCCAAAAAGGAGGAAATAAATGAGGTAAATGTGACATCAGGTAAATCATGTCAAGATGCCTTAATTATTTCTATGGATAGTTTTTCTAAGTCTTGGGTATTAGATTCATAGGCTTCATTTCATGTCACCCCACATAAGCATTATTTTACTGATTATGTTCAATAAAATATAGGACATGTTTATCTTGGAGATGATGAACCATGTGAGATTATAGGTAAATTTTGTGTTTAAGTTAAAATTTTTAATGGGAACACGTGGATCCTTAAGGATGTTAGATACATGCTTATGTTGAGATGGAATTTGGTTTTAGTGGGGCAATAGGATAGTGATGGATGTTTAGTATTATTTATTGTATATTATTGGAAACATAACAAAGTTATTATTATTATTTCAAGAGGTAAGAAAGTTGGTACTTTAAATTTGACTAGTATTGTTGATTATCTTGATTTAGTTGCTACATATGGAGATGCAACTATGTGGAACTATAGGCTCAGTCATTTGCGCCATAAGGGTATGTAAATCTAAAAATATAAGTTTCCTAGATTGAAAGATCTACATCTAGACTTCTGTGAGAATTTTATGTAGAGGAAATAGAATCAGGTTAAGTTCCTAAAGGTTGGACCCATAAATAAAGAGCATAAGTTAGATCTGGTACACTCAGATGTATGGGGACTAGCTTAGGTATCTTCTATTAGTGGATTTAATTATTATGTTACTTTTATTGATGATGAAAATAGGAAAGTTTGGATTTATTATATTAAAAATAAATATGATGTATTTGACACTTTTAAGAAGTGGAAACCCTTGGTTGAGAATGAAACAGGTCTCAAATTGAAATTTCTTAGATCAGATAATGGAGGTGAGTGTTATAGTAATGCTTTCTTTGATTATTGTTCTAATAATGGATTTTTTAAGTAAATGATAGTTAAAAAAACACCATAGTAGAATGGGGTATCTAAAAGGATGAATAGATCAATAATGGAATGTGCTAGGAGCATGAGGTTACATGTAGGGTTGTCTTTACAATTCTGGGTAGAAGCAATTAGCGTAATAGTATATCTAATTAAAAGAGAACCTTCTATGCCTTTGGGTGGAGGTATTATTGAACAATATTGGTTTGATAAGAATGTTGACTATTATTTTCGTAGAGTCTTTAGATGTGAGGATTTTTATCTCATTAAAGAAAGAGAATAGGAGCAAGTTAGAGGCTGAAACAGAGAAATGCACATTTGTTGGTTATGGTGAGGATGACTTTAGTTTCCATTTATTGAGCATTAAAGATAATAAAACATTTCAGTGTAGACATGTAGTCTTTATTGATAAATTCATGTATAGGAATAAATTATAGGAGTAGGAATAGGAATAAAAAGAGTACATAATATTGGATGATTTTGTTGATGGAAAAGTATCCAATGATTTAGTTTAGGAACCTTCTACACAAGTATCCCAAACTCCTATGGTAAGAAGGTCTTCTAGGGCAAGAAGAGCACCTAAACATTTTTATCCTTCTTTGAATTATTTATTACTCACTAAAAATGGAGAACCGTAATGTTATGAGGAAACAATGCAAGTAGATTCCAAGTTGAAGTGGAAGAAATCCATGGATGAAGAGCATAGATCTCTCATGGAGAATAAAATGTGGGATTTAGTAAGGCTACACAAGGGCAAGAGTGCATTTACAAACAAGTAGATCTTTAGGATCAAGGAAGAGTATGAAGGGAGAAAGAGGTATAAGGGTAGGATGGTAGTCAAGGGGTTTTCACAAAAATTACGTATTGAATTTGATGAGATTTTGTTTCCTGTTGTAAAAATGACTTCTATTAGGACTGTTCTTGGTTTAGTTATAGTTGAGTATTTGCACTTAGAATAATTATATGTGAAAATTTCTTTTCTTCATGATGATTTGGACAAAGATTTGTATATGAAGCAACCACAGGGATATGAGGTCAAAGGGAAGGATAACTATATGTGTAGACTAAAGAAGAGCTTGTATGGCCTAAAACAAGATCCACAATAATGTATAAGAATTTTTTTTGTTTTATGTTGGAATAATAATATCAAATGTGTCATTATAACCATTGAATGTGTTGTCCCCCAAAAATATCACTCATTTTTGGGACAAAATTTGACAACATTTCAAATATTTTGGTCCAACAAACCAAAATCCTCTCTTCCCTTCTCAAAAATTATTCTGGGCATTCAAATTCCCCATTTTTTTCAAGCTTTTTCAAGTTCTATGAACTCAGTTCTACAGACTCTACAAGATTGAATATATGGAATCCATAGGAAAGAATATATAGATTCATTTCTATGGACTCTGTAGGCTTGAATCTAGGGACTCTGCAGGCTTAAATCTATGAACTCTGTAGATATGTTTCTTTGGACTCAAAATGCTTAAAATAAATAGGTTTAATAGGTTTAAAGGCTTCTATAGGTGATTTCAATCAAAAGAACAAGTTTAGAACACTTAGTCATTTTCAGGATTGGTTCATGGCCTTGGTTCAACAAAAAGAGTTCATCGACAAGCTTCTATGCAGTGTTTGAACTATTGAACCATTGAACCGTTAAACCTTGAACCATTTTGCTTCAATGGGTTCAAAGGTTCAACTTCATCAGCAAGAGTTAAGCACTTCAGAAAAGGTTCAACAAGTTCAACCACTTCTAGGTTCAATGACTTCAAAACACTTATCAAAGAGAAGAAGGCTTAAACCATTGAACCATTGAACCACTTTAGTTCAAAGGTTCAACAAGTTCAATGCTTCAAAATGTTCAAAGTGTATGGTTCAAAATGGTTTGGTTCAAAGCATTTGGTTCAAGTGGTCAAGTGAATAAGTTGAACATAAGAAAGAGATTGAACTGATTGAACCATTGAACCATTGAACCAAAGTTAGTTTAATCGGTCAGTTCAATCGATAGTTTCAAGTGGCTATCCCAAAGCCAAAGGAAAAAGAGCCCTTGCAGAGGGCAATGAACCAAGCTGAGTGCCCTTGTAGAGGGAAATGAACCAAGCCAAGTGCCCTTGTAGAGGGCAATGAGAAAAAGTGGACAAATAAAATTCCTTTAGAAAAGTGACCCAAGGACAAATAGCCCTTATGAAGGGCAGGCAAAGAGTAGATGGACTGTTGCAAAATTTTGAAGGATAGTTCTTGGCTTGAATAGTCCTTGTGGAGGGTACAGTTCTCTTTCAGGAAAAGAAAATGACAAAATGATTAAGGGATTTCATTTGAATAAAATGTCTGAAGGAATTCCTTTGGACTTTTGTTTGAAGAAATAAGCTAGAAGTAAAGACAAAAGCCCACCAAAAGAAAGCCCAACAGAAAGTAGAAGCAAGTAGGAAGAAAGAATTCCTTCAAACTTTTTCCAAAGGAAAAGCCCAAACAAAATACCATCTAAAGAAACTTGAAGTCCATCCGAAGATCACCCGAAGGGTAGGTACCCTTACGAAAGGCTCTCGCCAAGGAAAGTGGACCATTTCTCAAGACCTAGAAGGACAAGTTCCCTCTGGGAAATATCAAACCTCAAAGTGCAACATAATGCACCACGTGTTCCTTATAAAGTCAAAACAAAAGCTAAAAAGTGTCATCTATTGGGACATAGTTTCTATTAACACTTAAAGTAGTGGAACATGCCATGTGTCATCTACAAATCTTGGTGGATGCCACCAAGTGGCAACATCTACAACTTCTTCCTTTTATTGAGTAAGGACTATGGTGGGTCCAAGGTGAGTGGCTAAACTTGAGTAAAATGCTCCATGTGTCATCATCTACATGAATCCAAAAGAGTCCCAAATGTTTCTACAGTGCTTCTATAATCTTAGAAAAATCTACCACGTGTCATCTTCCACAGGACTGTTGAAAGGCACCCAAAACCTCTATAAGTTAAGCAAATGCTGCCATGTTTCCTCACCTATTTCACAATAGAACACACCACATGTCACTTGTTGAGATCAGTGGAAAGCAGCCAAAGCAAGATAGAAAGACATAAAGGAATTGCTAAGGAGGATGATGGGCCTGTAGCCATCAAATTTAGGGCAACCAACTAATCATTGGATTTCAAACAATGACAGACCTAAAGACGTTAAATTTATCGCAATGAAATAATTATTGATTCTTATAGGCTTAAGCACAGACCCTATAAAAAAATTTAGTGAGCAGCCAAAGAGATAGCCTGAGAGCTCAGATCACATATAACAAGGGAAAATACAACTAGAAAAGGGGGAACAATGGAGAAATATTAAAAATATCTACGCATGGGATATGTTTCTAGAAGGTGAAACAATCCACTAGGTGGACATCAAAGAGCATGAACATTCAATGGCATGGCCTATTTTCTTGCATTGAGTAGAGCGAACAGCTATACATACATAATGAAACACATCAAGTGGCCCTTATTAAAAATTGATGCTTGATTCTAGCATAGCCCATGGATAGAATTTAAAATGCATTAAAGGCATTGAATGCATTGCAAGCCATTTTTGTGAAATAAAGTGCCCAAGTCTTTCTTGGAGCACTACATATTGGAATCTCTCTTATTGTTTTAGGAGATCTCTCTCTATTATCATAAACAAAACTCTACCCAAATTGAAAGGCATTACTAAGACTTTGAGCTCAAATTATTGATCATATTTCATTATTTGAATAAGAAAACAAGCAACTTTTTAGAATTTGTGCTGGAATAGCTTAGTTGTTGGGGAAATTGTTCTTATGTCTATTTCCTTAATACATTTTTTGTCCATTTAATTAAATAAGAAGAATTAGTGAAAGTAATTAGGAAGGTGTTTTGAAACTAGCTGTGGAGAGACTTTGTGCCCCCACAATTGTCTTTAGTGTGTTTTCTTTCTATTCCTACGTAAAGGATCTTGGGATGACTTTGTGCCCTCATTATCCTTCATATTTTTTTTCTATGTAAAGGACCTTGGGATGAGTTTGTACCCTCATTTTCCTTCATATTTCACTCTTTGGTAGTTAAGGTGGAGACTTTGTGCTACATTTCATCATGTTGTGTTACTGTACCCTTTTACAGTTACTTGTCACCACCTGAAAGGTTCCTTTTGTCTACTAAAAAACACTTCTGAAAGAAGAGGAGTGCCTTATATCATTTCATCAAGATTTCTCCTTTGATTTGTGAACATCATCTCTGAAAAAAGAGAGATGGATGGCTTATCCTAACCTTAAGTGTTATTTTCTACTTATATATATATATAGTATATATCTCCTACATATTTATAGGGAACCTCCCCTTGATGAGAGGAGAGACTTGTCTCCTTTTGATGTAGTAAACCTGCACATCTAGCCAACCAATTTTCCTATGCTTTGGTTGAAGAGACCTATTTTGCTTATCAGTTAGCTGATTGACAAAATATTCACCCAACAATTTTTGATGACTCTGCTGGGGACACAGTAATTTTGTGCAATTTGGAGCCTCAAGCTTCAGATTAAAACATCACCTATGTTTTACCCATTATCATTATATCCTTATCCATTTATCTCGCTGGGGATTAATGTGTAGTTTGAAGCCTCAAGTTTTAGATTGAAGCAGTCCCTACCCTTATCCATTGTAGACTCTGGTGACTCCATTCTATGTCTTACCCATTATCATTATAGCCTTACCATCTTCCTCCACCCCCACGCCAATTGGGATGGAATGCATAGTTTAAATCCTCAAGCTTCAACCTAAAATAATACCAGTTCTTTTCCATTTTTATTTTTACACTCTGGTAGATCCACGGTAGATGCAAAGCCAAAGGGCTAAAGGTATTGTTGACCCTGTATTCAAGTTGGTACAACAAAGTAATTTTGATTTGTTTCATTCACCATCTCACCACCAACAAACTAGGATCTTTCCTCTTACTGAAGTTAAGTCTCCATTACCAAGCAAAGCATCCATTTCTGCTATTAATAAAGCTTTGTCAATACTTACCCCTCTAAGATTTGTTATTCCACCTTTCCATAGTCATACTATGGCAATTCAAGGTCCTTGGGGTAACTCTTTTAGCCTACTCAATTTAACTCCACCTCTTCATGAGCTACCACACAGTTCAAGGAAAAATTTCCCCAAGTTCTATGGTGATGGGAAGGTTGATCCTGATGAACATATTATAACCTTCAACATAGCATGTGGTGTAATAAGTGTAGAGTATGAGGATGTAGCAATTAGGCTATCCATGGAAACTTTACAAGGCACTATTTCAGACTAGTTCTATCATCTGCAAGCCCAGACTGTGACTAACTAAAACACTCTCAAAGCCAAATTTGAAGCCAGATTCAAGCCTACAAAAGATGCACATGCCTTACTAGCTTAACTCACACAAATGAAAAAGGAGCCTCAAGAAACAATGAGAGATTTCATAGCCAAGTTTGACAAATGTAGGAATAGGATTCCTGTAATTGCTCAGCCAACACCTAAAAACCTCAAATGTTTCTTCATCAATTCTCAGCTACCTAAAGTAAGTTTTCTACTGAGACATGCTAGCTAAATAAACCTTGCTACAGCTCAAGATTTGGCCACTAAGGTGGAAGATGACCTTATCTTGGCAGGAAAGATAAGGAGAGATCTTAACATAGGTAAATCTTCTTTTGAGTATCCATCTACAGGCACCATGGATCAATTGATGCAAAAGTTGGTAAATGAACTGCTAGCCTTGAAGATACAAATGGCCTAAGGTATGTCTACTCCTCTTAATTAGGATATGCCAAGGAGGACATTTCAGAATCAGCCATATCAAGGCAATGTTGCTAGTAATTAAGGGCAGCCAAATCATCTTCCTCCCCCACAGGGGAAACTTTCTATTGAAGCACCCCCACCCAATTCAACAGTTGGATATCTTGAAATAAAATTTGATTTCTTTCTAACCTGAATGGAACCAATAAAATGACACTGATCTCCTTGAAAAATATCAAGAAGAGTCAGTTGGCAACTCCAACATTGGTTTCTTAAATTACCATGATGAACCTAGAGGTAAAAGTGAAGTAGTTGATAGATCATATGTTGTATTCACCTGGTCCCAAAACTAGTCAGCCCAGCATGCTGATAAAGAAAAAACAAGAGAAAGTTCTCAACCTACAATTTATATTTCCAAATGAGGAACTTCTCTGCCTTTCTAGCCAAAGGACCCAGTGAGTAATAAAAAGGTAAGTACATCAAGCATTCCTCCATCTCCAACTTTAATTCCACAGACCAGTCCTCCCCCTCCTAAAAACTAGAAAGATGAACTACCTTCCTCTATTCTAAGTCCATTTCAATCATTTGATATAACTGACTATGTCAAGAAGACCAAAATTCAAATGTCTGAATTTCTATTCTTGCAATCCAATCTTGAGCAGTTAGATAGGTTGGTGGAGTGTGTGAAGAATAAAGATATCCTTGTAAGACAAGAGATTAGGAAGGTAACTCATGATTCCCCAAGGAACATACCCATCCCAAAAAATCTTGTCATTACTCCTCCTATTTCCCCTAGGAAAATAGAGCCTTTCTATATTTCCCTATTGATAAATGGTCACAAATTGAATAAGTGCATCATAGACTCATGTGCTTCAGACAATGTCATGCCAACCAAAGTGGTAGAATCTCTTAGACTCAAGTTGACCAAAACATTTGGGAGATGTTTCTCCATGGATAACAAACAAGTACCTCTATTGGGAGAAATCAAGGATGCCCAATTTGCATTTACAACATTCCTAGATAAAAGAATCAAGATGATAATCCTGGTGGCTAATGTTATAGCCTCATATGGCATTCTTTTTGGATGAAATTTCTACAAAGACATTGGAGGAGAATTGAAAATGGACCTATCTAAAGTAAGGATCCCTGTCAAAGGCATCATGTAGAGGCTACTTCCTGAAAAGGAATCAAAATATGTTGTCACTCAGACATCAACCCTTGAAGCTCAAATTCTATTTGAATCTTCAAACATGGATAATTATTTCTTGACCATAGAGGATACTCATGTTTCAACTGATGAAACTTCTAAAAATGATAGTCTAAAAATTGGTTTAGATGGAATAACAAAAGATGTGAGAGAGCATAGTGAAAACATAGAAGAATTTCCCCTTCAAATCAAGGATAAATCTAAGGAAAGATCAGTTTTTGATGATGTTTAGATCTTGGAATTCGATGGTAGCAATTCTTTTACCAGCTCAGGGGCTGGGATTGTGTTGATATCTACTCAAGGAGATATTTTTCATTCTTCATAAAAGTTGTAGTTCAGAAACACCAACAACACAACTAAGTACAAATCTCTATTGCTTGGATTGAAGGCTACTCGAGATAAAGGAATCAAACTCCTTCATGCCAAAGGAGATGTTGAACTAGTGGTTTGTCAGGTAAGGAACCTATATCAAACCAAAAATAAGAGATTACTCCACTACCGCAATCTAGTCTAGGATCAAATTCAAAGCTTTGATGCTTTCAATATCTCTACCATACCTAGGGAATTTAATGACCGAGCTGATGCACTGGCTATTTCAACAACTCTCTTCGTTCCTCACTTAGACTTGAAAGGAAATAGGTACACTATCGAATTGGTTTTTAGACCAAGTGTGCCTGATAATGCCAATCATTGGCAAGTGTTCAATGCCGACAACCAAATCATTACCTTTTTGGAACAAAAAGGTAGATTCGAACATATTCACTTTGAAGGCAGTAAGCTCCAAAAATTCAAATCAGCTCTTGAAATAAATTTAGACATAGGTGAAGAATTCTTGTAGCTAAAAGGGAATAAAATTCCCAAAGGACTAGTTTCTCTTGAGAAACTATTTTATAAGAATGATAGGTTCATCAAACAACAAAAAATGGATTTAAAATCCTCCTAGGGGTTTGATCAAATAAATTTGGGTACCAAGAAAAATCCCAAGATGGTGAACATTGGGAAGTGTTGTACTCTAGAGGAAAAACTCAAATTTACTGACCTACTTCTCCATTACATGGATGTTTTGGCATACTCTTATGACGATCTAAAGTCACTTAGGCCTGAGGAAATTCACCATGAAATTCCTCTCAAGGATGATTCAATGCCTTACAAGTAGACATCCTAGCAGTATAATCCAAATATATCATGCACTATTCTATTTGAGATACAAAAAATGTTGAATGCTAAGATAATTTTCCCAATCCATCATTCCACATGGATTACCAACATAGTTCCTGTAAGGAAGAAGAATGGATAAATTAGCATTTGTGTGGATTTTAGGAATCTGAATTAGTTATCTTTAAAGGATAACTATCCTTTGCCCATCATGGATCAAGTGTTTCAGACAGTAACCGGCTCAGAGATGTTATCAATGCTAGACGGCTTCTTAGAATACAATCAAGTTGAAGTTAGTGAAGCAGACTAACATAAGACTACCTTCACCACACCTTGGGGCATGTTTGCATATAGAAGGATGCCTTTTGGCTTGATAAATGCTAGTGTTACCTTTCAGAGAGAAATGGACCTTACTTTCAAGGATGAGATGGGTAAGTTCATTGTAGTTTATCTTGATGACTTGACCGTCTTTTCTAAGCATCATCCAGATCATATACACCATTTGCAACAAGTATTAGAGCGCTACCGCAAGAATTGCATTTCCTTGAACCCAAAGAAGTCAATTTTTGGAGTAATAGAGGGGAAACTTCTTAGACACATTGTGTCTAAATGAGGCATAAAGATTGACTCAGACAGAGTCAAGTCTATCCAAGAGCTTATCTTGCCTACAAGACTGATGTTCACTCTTTCTTCAGAAAGGTGAATTTATTATGAAGGTTCATCCCTAAGTTTGTTGAGAAGACTCAACACATTATGAACATGATGAAGGGAAAGGCCACCTTTAGCTAGACTGAAAAAGGCAAGTCAGCATTTGAGGATATCAAGACTACCATTGCCCGTGCCCCAATTCTGGTTTATCCAGACTACAACAAAGAGTTCATCATATATAGTTATGCCTCTGAAAACATGCTTTCAACAATTCTAGTTCAACAGAATAAAGAAGGTATGAAATCTCCCATTTCTTTTATGAGATTCCCTCTAAAAGATCATGAGATGAAGTACTCAAACGTGGAGAAGCATGCTTATGTAGCAGTGAAGGCAGTCAAGAATTTTTGCTTCTTCATCTTGAATTTTCACATTACTACCTTTGTTCTTGATACCATGGTTAAATCCATACTAACTCAGTAGGAGTTTTGGATGAAAAGAGGCAATTAGATTGCAAATATCTAGGAGTTTGATCTAGTCATCAAGCCAATAAAGTTGGTATGAAGAAAAAACCTATGCCAATTAATTACTGATAACAAACTAGAATAAATAGAACATGAAGAAGTAGAGGTGGAAGACACACTGATAGTCCTCTTTGTCTCCACCATAAATGAGTGGTATTCAAGTATTTCTCATTTTCTTACATATGGTGAGTGTCCTGCTCACCTATCTTACAAAGAAAGGAGGAATATCAAGTTGTAAGCTGACAATTTTGTCTTTTGCGACAATGTCCTGTACAAGAAGAGCCTTCATGGAGTGTTCCTTCATTGTGTAGACAAGGAGCAACAAAGCCAACATTTGAAATCTTTCCACAATCTAGCCTGTGGAGGACATTTTTATTCTTTTGTGACTGCCCATAAAATTCTTCAAGCCAGGTATTATTGGCCAACTCTTTTCTAAGATGCATATAAGTGGGTAAGAAAATATGAACTATGCCAGCAGTTTATTGGGAGACCTAAGTTAGTTGTCCTACCTCTCAAGCAAGTTGTCATAGAGGAACCATTCTAGCAATGGGTAATTGATTTTATTAGAGCTATAAACCCATCTTCAAGTGCTAGACATGATTATGTCCTTATATCAATTGACTACTTCACCAAGTGGGTGGAAGCTATCCCAACCAAGCATGCTACTTTAGAAGTAGTGTGTAATTTCCTCAAGGAGAATATCATTTTTAGGTTTGGGGTCCCAACCAAGATTGTCACAGACAACACAGCTTGTTTCACTTCCCAGGAGATTACTTAGTTCTATTTTTACTATGGGATCACCCTCTCTCACTCTTCTAATTACTTTACATAAGGGAATGGACAAGCTGAATTAAGTAACAAGAACCTGATGACTATCATCAAGAAGCTGGTGGATGACAACCAAAGGACATGGCATAAAGCATTGGTTGATGCTTTGTGGGTAGATATAATTACACCAAAAAGGTCAATTGGTATGTTTCCTTTCCAACTTCTTTATGGTATCAATGCTGAGATACCAATCACCTTGGAATTGCTAGCATTAAAATTGGCTAAGGCAATTGAAGATCAGACATATGAAAGCCCCCTTGATAAGAGAATCATGTGCTTGACTAATCTGGATGAGTAGAGAACTATGGTGGTGGACTAAATTGCTTCCCATCAAAGTTTGGTGAAGAAGCTCTTTGACCAGAAGGCAAAAAACCATGATTTCTAGGTTGAAGATCAAGTCCAACTATGGGACAAGAGAAGATAACCAAAGGGGATGCATGGGAAGTTTGACTCCCTTTAGAGGGGCCCATTTACTATTCATAAGTTAAATGGTGAGAACATCTTCCTATTGAAATATAAAGACAACACACTCTTTTCTCTGCCTTACAATGGGCAGCATTTGAAACATTTCAACTCTTGAAGTATCAAATAAGATCAACTTATACATATGTATATTTGGATAGTCTTTATTTCTATTTTTATGTTACATTTTTGTTTTTGGAGTCTTTCTTTTTGCGTATCATGACTCCATATCCCAATGGCATACTTCAAGGCACTAGTGATTCTGGTTTCTACTCTGCTCAGCTGTTCCAAGTTTTAAACTGAAGGACGTTCTCCAACTAGAGCCAGTTGTTGTCCCCCAAAAATATCACTCATTTTTGGGACAATATTTGACAACATTTGAAATATTTTGGTCAAAAAGACCAAAATCCTCTCTTCCCTTCTCAAAAATTATTCTGGGCATTCAAATTCTCCATTTTTTTCAAGCTTTTCCAAGTTCTACAAACTTAGTTCTATGGACTCTACAGGCTTAAATCTACAGACTCCACAGGAAAGAATATACAGACTTATTTCTATGGATTCCACCAGTTCTATGGACTCTATAGGGTTAAATCTATGAACTCTGCAGGCTTAAATCTATGAACTCTTTAGATATGTTTCTATGGACTCAAAATACTTGAAATCAGTAGGTTCAATAGGTTTAAAGGCTTCTATAGTTGAGTTTAATCAAAATAACAAGTTTCCAACACTTAGTCATTTTTAGGATTGGTTCAATGCCTTGGTTCAACCAAAAGAGTTCATCCGCAAGCTTTTATGCAGTGTTTAAACCATTGAACCATTGAACCATTAAACTGTTGAACCTTGAACCATTTTGGTTCAAAAAGTTTAATGGGTTCAAAGGTTCAATGTCATTAGCAAGAGTTAAGCACTTCAGCAAAGGTTCAATAAGTTTAACCACTTTTAGGTTTAATGGATTCAAAACACTTATCAAAGAGAAGAAGGCTTGAACCATTGAACCATTGAACCACTTTGGTTCAAAGGTTCAACGGGTTCAATGCTTCAAAAGGTTTAAAGCATATGGTTTAACATGGTTTGGTTCAAAGCATTTCGTTCAATCAGTCAAGTGAATGTGTGGAACACAAGAAAGAGATTGAATTGATTGAACCATTGAACCAAAGTTGGTTCAATCGGTCAGCGCAAGTGGTAGGTTTAAGGGGCTATCCTAAAGCCAAAGGAAAAAGCTCCCTTGTTGAGGGCATTAAACCAAGCTGAGTGCCCTTGTGGAGGGAAATAAATGAAGCCAAGTGCCCTTATAGAGGGCAATGAGCAAAAGTAGACAAAGATAATTCCTTCAAAAAAGTGAACCAAGGACAAACAACCCCTATGAAGGGTAGGTGAAGGGCAGATGGACCGTTGTAAAAGTCTAAAGGATAGTTTTGGGCTTGAATAGTCCTTACGGAGGGCATAGTTCTCTTTTGGGAAAAGAATGTGGAAAAATGATTAAGGCATTTCCTTTAGACAAAATGTCTTAAGGGATTCCTTTAGACTTTTGTCTGAAGAAATAATCCTGAAGCAAAGACAAAAGCCTGCTGAAAGAAAGCCCGACGGGAAGCAGAAGCAAGCGGGAAGAAAGAATTCCTTCAGACTTTTGTCCAAAGGAAAAGACCAAACAAAAGCCTGTCGAAAGAAACCCAAAGGCCATCTAAAGACCACCTGAAGGGCAGGTACCCTTATGAAAGGCTCTTGTCAGGGAAAGTGGACCATTTCTCATGACCTCAAAGGGAAAATTCCCTTTGAGAAAGATCAAACCTCAAAGTGTAGCAGAATGCACCACGTGTCCCTTATAAAGTTAAAGTAGAAGTTGCCAAGTGTTGTCTGCTAGGACATAGTATTTAGTAACTCTTAAAGTAGAAAAAACATGCCTTGTGTCATCTATAAAGCTCAATAGAGGCCACCAAGTGGAAACATCTATAACTTCTTCCTTTTATTGAGTAAGGACTGTGTTGGGTCCCAGGTGAGTGGCTAAACTCAAGTGAAACACTCCATGTGTCATCATCCACATGAATCTAAAAGAGTCCCAAATGTTTCTATAGTGCTTCTATAAGCTCAACAGAAGCCACCATGTGTCATCTTTCATAGGACTCTCAAAAGGCACCCAAAACCTCTATAAGTTAAGTAGATGCTACCACGTGTCCTCACTTATTTCATAGTGGAACACACCATGTGTCACTTGTTGATATTAGTAGAAAGTGGCTAGAGCAAGTAGGAAAGACATGATGGAATTGCTGAGGATGAAAGGCCCATAGCCATCAAATTTAGGGCAACTAACTAGCTATTGTCTTTGAAACAATGATAGACACAAAGATGTCAGATTTATGGAAATGAAATAATTGTTGATTCTTGTAGGCTTAAGCACATACCCTATAAACAAATTTAGTGACCGGCCAAAGAGATAGCTCGAGAGCTCAAATCACACAAAAAAGGGAAAATATGGCCAAGAAAGGGGGAATAATGGAGAAAGATCAAAAATATCTACACATGGGATATGTTTCTAGAAGGTGAAGCAATCCACTAGGTGGACATCGAAGAGTGTGAAAATTCAATGGTGCATCTTATTATCCTACATTAAGTAGAGTGAACTATTGTGCACACATAAGGAAACACATCAAGCGGCCCATATTAAAAATTGATGCTTAATTCTAGCATAGCCCATGGATAGAATGGCATTAAATGCATCGTAGGCCATTTTTGTGGAACAAAGTGCCCAAGTCTTTCTTAGAGCACTATATATTGGACTCTCTCTTATTACTTTAGGAGATCTCTATCTGTTATCAAAAACAAAACTCTACCCATATTGAAAGACATTAGTAAGATTTTGAGCTCAAATTGTTGATCATATTTCATTATTTGAATAAGAAAACAAGTGACTTTTCAAACTTTGTGTTGGAATAGCTTGGTTGTTGGGGAAATTGTTCTTATGTCTATTTCCTTAATACATTTTTTGTCCATTTAATTAAATAAGACGAATTAGTGAAAGTAATCAGGACGGTGTCTTGAAACTAGCTGTGGAGAGACTTTGTGCCCCCATAATTGCCTTTAGTGTTTTTTCTTTCTATTCCTATGTAAAGGATCTTGGGACAATGTTGTGCCCTCATTATCCTTCATATTTTGTTTCTATGTAAAGGACCTTGGGATGACTTTGTGCCCTCATTGTCCTTCATATTTCACTCTTTGGTAGTTAAGGTGGAGACTTTGTGCTACATTTCATCCTACTATGTTACTGTGCCCTGTTATGGTTACTTGTCACCACCTGAAAGGTTCCTTTTGTCTTCTGAACAACACTTCTAAAAGAAGAGGATTGCCTTATATCATTTCATCAAGATTTCTCCTTTGATTTGTGAACATCATCTCTAAAAAAAGAGAGATGGATGGCTTATCCTACCCTTGAGTGTTATTTTTTGCTTATATATATATAGTATATATCTCCTACATATTTATAGAGAACCTCCCCTTGATGAGAGGAGAGATTTGTCCACTTTTGATGTAGTAAACCTGTGGATCTGGCTGACCAATTTCCCTATGCTATGGTTGAAGAGACCTATTTTGCTCATGAGTTAGCTGATTGACAAAATATTCACCCAACAGTATGTACATCAAACATTTTTATGATGGTTCCTTTATTATATTGTGCTTGTATGTTGATGACATGTTAGTTGTAGGAAAGAACATACATCATTTTCATATGCTCATGAAATAGCTTAGTGACTCCTTTTCTATGAATAATTTGGTTTTTACAAATCAAATCCTTGGTATGAGGATTTCTCATGACAGGAAGGAGAGAAATATTATCATCTCCCAATCAAACTATGTGAAGAAAGTCTTGGAAAGGTTTAACATGCTAGATGCTAAATTTATATGTACTCCTTTAGTAGGCCACTTTAGATTATCAAAGGAGTATTTTCCAAATATAGAAGCTAAAAATATTAGAATGTCTAAGGTACCTTACTCATTGATAGTTAGCATCTTGAGGTATGCCATGGTTTATACTAAGCTAGATATTTCCCAAGGGGTGGGAGTTGTGAGTAGGTATATGAGTGATCAAGGTTATGAGCATTGACAAGAAGTTAAATTGATTATTGAGTATTTGAGAGGAACCATGGATATTACATTATGTTATGGTGGATCAGATACCACTTTGCATGGTTATGTGGAGTTGGATATGGCAAGGGATAGTGATAGTAGGAGAAGTATGATAGGATATATATTTATTATTGGAGATACAATAGTTAGTTAGATTTTTAGGATATAGAGGTTTGTGGCTTTGTCAACCATAGAGGTAGAGTATATTGCTACCATAGAGACTAGCAAGGAGATTATTTAGTTACAGGAGTTGTTTCAAGGGTTGGGACATGAGCAGGAAGTTGAGAGATTGCATAGTGGTAGTTAGAGTGTTATTCATTTGGTAAATAACTCCACTTTCCACTTGAGGATGAAACACATTCAATTACATTATCACTTCATTAGGTCAACTTTGGAGGATAACTTGGTGAAGCTAGAGAATATTCATACTAGCTAGAATCCTATGGATATGATAGCCAAGATGGTCACATTGGACAAGTTGAGACTATGTTTAGATTTGGTTGGCTATAGTGGTCATGGAGTAGTAATAGATTCTATTCAAGATAAATGGTTTCCAAGTGGGATATTTTTTGAGTGTGGATCCATTTGGTGCTATCACATGACCATAGATATAAATTTTGGGGGCCTACAGAGCTCTAAAGATGCGGGGAGTAAAATTTTCCCTTCTCCACCTTTTGTGGAACCTCAATCCACATGTGAGTGGAATATATCTTATATTTACTTATTTTTTATGTTTCCATATTTTGTGGAGTTAGTTTTTAGATGCCTTTTCCCATGTTGAATTCCTTGATCTTAGGGAGCTAGTTGTTTTTTAGAAAAGGGGATGCCTTGTTGCAAGGAGTTCGTTGTGATCACATGGTGTTGGTAAATGTGCCCTTGAAAGGTGGAGACATAATCTTAGTGTGTCCCTTCATGGATGATATTTTGAATGAGCTTTCTTAGGTGGAAGAGGGTTTTCACATATTGGATAATGCTTATCTTGGATAAGCATTTTCTCTTCCTTTTATGGATTTTCCTTCATTTTCTATAGATACATGGTGTGGTCTGGCCTTTAGAGGTTGATGTGTTTTTTTACATATATGGTTTTTTTTTTAGGTTGTGGCTTTTAATATTAGATTCAAAGTGTAGGTGTTTATTATAGGGTGTGGTTTAGTAACTTGTGAGATACAACATTGTGTTGGTGCAGGTGAATGTGTAGTTGTTTGTACAACATTTTCTATAGGAGATTTTTATATGTCTATGAGAGTTCATTGTAGTCTTGTGTTTTGATTATAGTTTATATTGATAACTTCTTTGGTGGATGTAGCCCACATTAGGTAAACCATGTTATATCTATGTTATTATCTTATTCTCTCATTTATGCTTTCATAATATCTATGATTTGAGGAATGTTTCCATGATTCATGTTATTACATAAGTCAGATATGATTTATGGTTACATTAAATATGATTTAAAAAGTTTTTAATTCCTAATAGAGGTAAGTTCATTTTGAAATGATAAATCAAGAACTAATGTTAGATTCATAAGACTTAGACAAAGACCAACATTCCAAGGATAGTGTTGCCTTTATAATAGAGAAGGATGTAGAGAAATAGAATGTCCCTTACAAGTTGGTAGGGTTGGTCAACAAAATGAAAGAGGGTCATATGAATAAAAAGGATAGGTGAAAAGAGAGTTTTTACTCATGAAAAAGGTATTATTGTACTAGAAAGGACAAGTATGAAAACTAGTACATAGGAGAAGTTTGTTTAGAAGTAGCTATAAAGCAAAGGGAAAGTGTTACAAAGTGGTGATTGATCGAGGAAGTACAAATAATATTGTGTCATTGGATATGGTAAAAAGTCTTGGGTTAAAGAGGATGTCACATCCATGTCTATATAATATAACATGGGTTCAGAAAAGACATCATATCATGGTAAGTGAGAAAAGTATGGTTGATTTTCATATAGGTAACTATAAGGATAGAGTTTTGTGTGACATAATTCCCATGGGTGTTTGTAATTTGTTCCTAGGGAGTCCATGGAAATTTTATAGAAGGGCTTTTCATGATGGGCAAGCAAATGCTTACATAATAAATAAATAATGGGTCACACATTGTCTTATACCATTGAAAGGTGAAGCAGGAAGAGTGGAATAAAGAGTGATGTTGATGGAAACCAAACATTATTATGGTAAGGCATTTGAGAGTATGAGTTTTAAAAAATACCCGAAGAAGGAAGAAAAGACAAGTTGTCTTAAGAGGGTGAATATGTAGAAGAATCAGTCCACAAAGATGGACATGGAAGAACAAATCCAACAAGAGATTAGACTATTGAGAAAGATCACCAATTTGAGAGGTGGGAGTGATATTTATAAGGAGACATTGGTAACAATAATGAAAGGAAAGAGTGAGGGCCTCAAAAATAAATAATAAAGAGAATATATCAAAAGAAGAGGAGTAGAAATTGTAGCTGAAATAGATAAGAAGTGGTTTAGGAATGACACCGAGTAAGAGGAGGGATTGGACAATGAAGTGTCTTAGAAAGAAGCACAAGAAAGAGCCAAGAAGGCTCCAAATTGTGATGCTAATAATTTTTTTTTTTATGTTTGTATAGGTTAAATTAAGGTAGCCACTAAACAAGTCAAGAAAATAAGGAAGATAAAGGAGCTTGTGATCAAATAAGATAAGGTGGAACTAATACAACCCAAGATTCATCAAGAAGTGAAAAATAAGGAAGGAGAACCCTGCCAAAAGATGCAAGATAGTAAAAACTAACAAGATGAGAGAGTATAATATGTAACATGCATAGACACATTTGACTTATAACTAAAAATAAAAGTTGTAGATAAGATAGAAGAGATACAGGTGCAAACTCAAGAGTTTCTAGAACTCCACATGAAGAATAAAGAAAAATTTGATAACAAAGAGTGATTTAATTAAGATGAAAACAAAAGGAATAGTTTAACTATGATAGGGTAGTCAAAAGGAACATCTGGGAGCATCTTAAGTGAAGAAACTTCATGTAAGATCAAGAATCAAGCAAATTTTGAGTGGAACAAGGTATGTGGTACTCAAGGTAGTGTAAATCTAATGGTTGAATATGTATTCTTATGTATGTGCAAGAGTTATTTGGAAATTGAGAAGTGGAAATAATGTGAGAAACCACATCAACAAGGAGGAAAAAATGATGAAGATCACTATAAAGTTGTGAAAATGAAAAGAGGTCAAGAAAATATTGTCAAAGTGATGAACATGTATATGAAAGAAGAAGAAGATGCTCAAGGTACATTCATGCAAAATTTTGAATTTATTACCTTTTATGTTAACTCTTTTCCAAATGGTATATCTAAAAAATATAGAAGTGATGTGAGGAGAAATAATGATGAAATCAAGCATTCAACCATGGAAGAATATGGTGAGGATTTTTAGGTTGTTCATGTCTCAAGGGTGGACAAGGTCATCATGTTCAAATATTGTATATGGGATATTGATGATGGAGAAACAAGGAGTATGTTTCAAGTTGATTTGATAAAAAAACATCAAGACACTAGGACAAAAACATGTGAAGAATTGGAATAAATATTTAGAGGACTGCTAAGGATGAAAAATACATTGCATGGTGAGATGAGGTATAAAACTAGAGACATATAACCATTATACATTGATTTCCATGATAAGTTATATTATTTGTTATTAGAAGAATAAATATATAGAAAATGAGGCATGAGAAAATTTTAATATAGTTTAATAAATCCTTAGATGATGAAGGAGATAGTAAGGATAGTATTTCTTAGTTAACACAATGTCTAAAAGGTAGAACATTCAGCCTTAATGGAAGATAAACCATTGAAGTACCTCAAGGTATGGAACATAAACCTATATTTTTGTTTAAAACATGATCATGATGTTTAGGAATTTATAAAAATTAGGTATGGAATAAGAAAGAAGTGTTGGGGATCAACCAACAATTTGATTACACTTATGAAAGCAATAAACCGCGAAATTAAATCAGATAGATAAGTAAATAGAATGATAAATAGCAAAGAACAAGAGATATAAGAAACCACCTTGAAAACTTGTATTAAACTCTTTATAGAAGGAATATAATTGCAGAAACTTATTTCTTCCACACCACTCTCAGATGTACAAGATCTCTCTCTAGATCTCTTTCCCTCAAGATCTCTCTCTCTCAAGTACAATCAACTCCAACAACTTAGAATGATTCACCTATACAATTCTATACTATTCTTCAACATTCACATACAATGAACTATTACAATAAGCTAAGAAGATCTTTCCTACATATAGAATTAGGAAACTTGAGCATGCACTTACAACCAACAGTTAAGCCTCTTGAACAAGGGATCTAAAAATAGTCTTGCTAATAATAGAGATGCGGACTTAAGACTAAAACTTAATCTCATCATGCAAACACTTGATTCTATCCTCAAAAATAGCTCTCTATACGCACAGGTAACCGACGCTGGTTCCTACCTGCTTGCACCTGACCGACGTCGGCCGATCCCTACCGACTTCAGCGTCTCTTCAACTGCTCCTGACCGATGTCAGTCGCTTCTGACCGATGCCGGTGATTGTGTAAACCTGTAACTTTGGTAATGCACTCCTTGATGAAGCTTTTAGGCTCCACACCTTAACAATCTCCCACTTGGAGATAAACAGCTACACCAGTACCTATACAACAACATCTTCTAGCTCCTCCATCTTCAACTCAATCATGAAGACCAATAGAAGTTGAATGAAGATTCAACTTCTCCTTTGTAACCAGCTTGGTTAACATATCAATAGGATTCCTATCTATATGGATTTTCTCTAGCTTCAAGTCACCATCCTCCAATACCTATCTTATGAAGTGGTACCTAAGCTGTATATGCTTTGTTCTTGAATGAAAGGCTGAATTCTTAGCCAAATGAATGGCACTCTGACTATCACTGTATAGTCTGCAACTCTCTTGCTCCTTTCCAAGATCTTCCATGAACCGTGTCATCCATATCATCTCTTTGCTAGCCTCTATAGCTGAAATATACTCTGCTTCTGTAGTTGACAAGGCAACAACCTTCTGCAACTTTGATATCCAGCTAACCACCATTCCACCAACAGTGAAAACATATCTTGTGGTGCTCCTCCTACCATCCAAATCACCTGCCATATCTAAATCTACATAACCATGTAGAGAAGTATCTGAATCTCCATAGCAAAAGTGCCTAATGCTAGTTTCTCTAAGATATCTAAGGATCCACTGAACTGCTTTCCAGTGTTCCTTTCCTGGATTGGCCATATACTTACTTACAACTCCCACTGCTTGGGCAATATCTGGTCTAGTACACAACATTGCATACATTAAACTCCCTATTGCGGAAGAATATGGAACTCTACTCATGTACTCTACCTCATCATGTGAATTAAGACATTGTTCTTTACTCAACTTAAAATGTCTAGCCAATGGTGTGGATACCGGTTTAGCATCCTGCATATTGAACCGTTTCAACACCTTGTTCACATAATCCTCTTGAGACAAAATCAACCTGTGATTTTTCCTATCTCTCTTAACGCTCATGCCAAGGATTTTCTTTGCTGATCCCAAATCCTTCATGGCAAATGTTTGAGCTAATTTCACCTTAAGCTCAGAGATATCCTACATGTGTGATCTTGCAACCAGCATATCATCTACATACAACAACAGAATAATATATCTACCATTATCCAATCTCTTAAAATAAACACAATGGTCAGATTGACACCTACTATAGCCATGCTTAGCCATAAACCTATCAAATCTCAAATACCACTATCTAGGAGCTTGCTTGAGGCCATACAAGCTTTTCTTCAATCTACACACTAACTTCTCCTTACCCTTGACCTCAAATCCTTCTAGCTGTTCCATGTATATTTCCTCATCCAAACCTCCATGAAGAAATGTTGTCTTAACATTTAGCTGCTCAAGATGCAAAACCTCAATAGCAACCAAAGACAATACAACCCGTATAGAAGTCATTTTAACAACAGGAGAAAAAATCTCACCAAAATCAATACCTGGCTTTTGTGCAAATCCTTTCACAACCAACCTGGCCTTATATCTCATCTGTCCATTCTCACCTTCCTTCAACTTATAGGTCCATCTGTTCTTTAGTGTCCTCTTACCAACTGGCAACTCAACCAAATCCCATGTTTGGTTCTCTCTCAAGGACTCCATCTCTTCAACCATGCCATGCTCCCACTGACTCTTGGACTCCACTTGTAATGCTTCTTCAAAACTCTCTGGTTCTCCACCATCAGTTAGTAATAAATAGAATAATGAAGGGGAATATCTAATTGGAGGCTTACTTACCCTTTTTGACCTCCTAATGGGCGTCTGAGACTCATTCACAACACGCTGTCTGCCCAAATTCTCTGACAGTGACCGACCTCGGTCACCTCTAGACCTGTTACTGGCCGACGCCAATTCTTCCTGACCGACGTCGGTGCCTGTCATGCCAACGTCGATCTCTGTATGACTGACATCATTTTTTGTTCTGTCAACGTCGGTTCCTACCCTATCGACGTCGGTCTCTGTGTTTTCCTACAAGTGATTATTTTTTTTCCTGTGAGCTCATTTTGGACTGTCACCTCATCTAATTCTCCATTGCTCTACCCAGATTGATTCAGCTTCTTTAACTGATCACTATACATCACTTTTTCATTGAAAACAACATCACAGCTCCTAATTACCTTGTTAGTTCTTAGATTCCAAAATCTGAAACCAAAATCATCTGAGCCATAGCCAATAAATGTGCACCACATAGACTTAGCATCCAGCTTCTTTCCATTTTCCTTATCTATGTGCACAAAGGCTTCACAACCAAAAACTTTGAGATATGAGAGATCTAACTTTTTACCTGTCCATGCCTCTTCTTGAATTCCACCATCTAGAGCTGTAGAGGGTCCTCTGTTAATCAGGTACACTCAGTGTCAACAACTTCTACCTAAAACTCTAAGGGCAAACCAACATGCAATCTCATACACCTTGCACGCTCCATTATTGTTCTGTTCATCCTTTCAATAATTCCATTCTACTAAGGTGTCCTTAAAACCATCCTTTGCCTACGGATTCCATGCATATAACAATAATCTCTAAACCTATAGCTGCAGAACTCACCACCATTGTCAGATCTCAGGCACTTCAATCTTTTGCCTATTTCATTCTCAACCATAGCTTTCCAAATCTTAAAAGTCTCAAATACATCAGATTTATTCTTAATACAATAGATCCATACCTTTCTTGTGGCATCATCTATGAACGTAACATAGTACTATGATCCTCCAATAGAAGCTACCTGAGACGGTCCTCACACGTCTGTGTGAACAAGCTGCAACTTATGCCTCTTCTTTGTTGACCTAGTCTTAAGAAAACTCACTCTCTTCTATTTTCCAAACACACAATGCTCACAAAATTCTAGATCTATGTTTTTCAAATCTGAAAGCTTACCTTTAGACTTAAGAATTGACATCCCCTTCTCACTCATGTGGCCAAGCCGTGAGTGCCACAATTTAGCATCCACATCTGAAGTAGATAATACAAAAGGAGAAATGTTAGTAACACAATTACATAAATAGAGAGCACCAACTCTCTTACCTCTAGCCATTACAAGTTCACCCTTCGTCACCTTCCAAGATTCAGCTGTGAGAGTTACTGTACAACCCTCATCCCCTAACTTTCTTGCAAAAATCAAATTCCTCTTCAAGCTAGGAACATGCATAACATCTCTCAATACCCATGTGTTGCCATTCTACATTTTTAGCTGCACTTTTCCTTTGCCAATTATTTTACAAGGCTCATCATCCCCTAAATACACTATTCCAAAATCTCCATGGATATAGTCACTAAAATATTCTCTATTAGGGGTAGCGTGAAAAGATGCACCAAAATCTAAAACCCAAGATTCTATATTATTATGCAAAGAGAATATTAAATCATCTTGTGCAATACCTGCAACCTTTGTTTCTTCCTTTCCTTCGTGATGATTGTCCTCCTTAGGCTTTGACCAGCAATCTCTGCTTATGTGCCCCATCTTTCCACAATTCCAGCATTGTGGCCTCTTACCATTTCTGGATTTGAATCTACCTCTCACCTTAGACTTAGATCTTGATCTCCTCTTGCTCTTCTCTTTTTGCCTTCCCCTGCTCTCAAAACTTAAAGCGTTCCTTGATGTTTCCTCTATGCTTTTCCTACAAATTTCCTCATTCAAGATAACACTAACAACATCCTCTACTTTTAAAATATTTGAGGCAGATGCAGTATTAGAAACTACCATTACCAAGCTATGCCAACTTTCAAGCAAAGAACATAATATTAAAAGAGCTTTAATTTCATCATCAAATACAATATTGACTGAACTTAATTGATTAACAATTCCATGGAAATCATTCAGGTGATTAGATACAGATCCACCTTCCTGCATACACAAATTAAATAACTGCTTCATAAGATATACCTTATTACAAGCTGAGGGTTTTTCATACAAATTTGCTAAAGTAGTCATCAACTCTACCGTAGACTTTACCTGTGATAAATTAGATATCACAGTAGATGCTAGACTCAGTCTTATAGACCCCAGAGCCTTTTTATCAAGAAATTCCCATTCTTCATCATCCATGTCTGTGGGCTTCTTTGTAATCCCACCTATCGGTAAGTATAGATCTTTCTGATACAAATAGTCCTCTATCTGCATTCTCCAATGTTGATAATTTTTGCCATTGAACTTCTTCATTCTCAGTTTACTTTCTTCTTCCATTACTTCTCCCACTCAAATAGAAATCCCTACAGAAACCCCTATGAGCAACCTGTAATCAATACACACTACACAGATCTGAACCACCTGTTAGTGAACCTGAGCTCTGATACCACTTATGGATATCAAGCTCTAAACCTGCAACCTGGATCTGATACCACTTGTTGGGGATCAACCAACAATTTGATTACACTTATGAAAGCAATAAACTATGGAATTAAATCAGATAGATAAGTAAATAGAATGATAAAGAGCAAAGAACAAGAGATACAAGAAACCACCCTAAAAATTTGTATTAAACTCTTTACAGAAGGAATACAATTGAAGAAACTTCTTTCTTCCACACCTCTCTCAGATGTACAAGATCTCTCTCATGATCTCTTTCCCTCAAGAGCTCTCTCTCTCAAGTACAATCAACTCCAACAACCTGGAATGATTCACCTATACAATTCTATACTGTTCTTCAACATTCACATACAATGAACTACTACAATAAGCTAAGAAGATCTTTCCTACATATAGAATTAGGAAACTTGAGCATGCACTTACAACCAACAGTTAAGCCTCTTGAATAAGGGCTTTAAAAATAGTCTTGCTAATA
The DNA here is from genome assembly GCA_037957365.1 of Torreya grandis. NCBI lineage: Eukaryota > Viridiplantae > Streptophyta > Pinopsida > Cupressales > Taxaceae > Torreya > Torreya grandis. The sequence goes on along the minus strand of JARHVA010001350.1, from coordinate 44,792 downwards.
ATAGAGATGCGGACTTAAGAATACAACTTAATCTCATCATGCAAACACTCAGTTTTGTCCTCAAAAATAGCTCTCTGGATGCACAGGTAACTGACGCTAATTCCTGCCTGCTTGCACCTGACCGACGTCGGCCGATCCCTGTCGACACCGGCATCTCTTCAACTGATCCTAACTGATGTTGGTCACTCTTGACTGACGCTGGTGACTGTGTAAACCTACAACTTTTGTAATGCGCTACTTGGTGAAGCTTTTAAGCTCCACACCTTAACAAGAAGGAAAGGGTGACTTCAAATTTTAGGATCTAATCATTCCCATGCAAAATAATTTACCATTTGAAGCATTGGAAGAAATATGCAAGGTTATAAAAGGTGAAAAAAGGATAAGAAGAGTATTTTGGATGCTAGAGACATGGATTGAGTGTAAGGAACATAGAAATAAATATTTTAGAGATTGAAATAAAAGAAAAAAGCATCTATTAGATCACATCCAACTAGGAGTTCAATTTGTTAGTTTTGGTCATGCACATAGGCAAGTATTGCAAAAGGGTGAAGATATGCTAGTAATTTTAAACTTTATATAATAATTAAGGGTTGAAAAGTCAATAAGTAAAAAACCAAAAATAGTTTTAGGTTGGGAAAACTAGTTTTCACACACCAATTTATCCTAGACAACATGTATTTTGGAAAATCAAGGAGATAAAAGGGTTTGGAATCAGCAAGATGTCACATATGAGTAGTCACCCTTCATTAAATACAAAAAAAGGAAAAATATTTATGCCATAAAAGACACAAAGGGAAAGATATATAGGATCATGAATAAAAAATTCACTTTCAATTTGTTTTATTTCTCCCATTGGGAGTATGATGCAGGAGTATCACTCAAGGAACCATGTAAATGCAAATTTTGTCTAATTTAGGTGAATAGAGAGTCAAAATATATGTTTAGGATTTAGGATAAATTTTAGGAGACTTAAAATTCATTTTATAATGGTTTCCAAATTCTTTAGAGTGCATATGATGGTTAAAGGTTCAAATCTTGAGTTTTCCCATCATTTTGGCATATTTGAATTTTAAATATTTTATGATAGAATAGTTGTCTCAAGAAGAGGTATAGTGATAAAAAAAGTTGTAACATGAATAAAAATGTTAAGGGAAGACATTTTAGGTAAATGGTCTATTTACTTTTTCTCTTGGTCATATTATATGGAGGCATCACCCTTGATTTTGTATCAAGAGGTAAGAACCCTTTCAAGAGACTTGAAAGAGGTAGTTTTGATAGTTTTGGGGTAGATTTAAATACATGTTTTGTTGGTTTTGTAGTCAATTGTTAATGGTATTCAAATAAAATGGACTTAGATCCTAATAAATTAATATAAAGTTATAAAATTGATGATAAAGTATTGTAACCCCTATTTTGGGCATGTGCAAGCATAATGATAAATGACTATATTGTAATTACTTAATGAAGAAAAAGTATAATGGTAGTGTTTTCATGTGTGATTTTATTTGGAATAATTTATCCATGTCTTATAAACACATTTTGAAAGATTTATATGTTATTTTTAACTTTTTTCTCTTGGTGAACTAAAAAGCCTATAGGGAAGGAGATCTCAGTTAAAAAGTGACTAAAATATAGCAAAGGACTATAAAAAAATCTTTATTTCTAATTTTGTTTGATTTTAATAGGAAAGGAGGATTGCCAAGGATATTGAAATACTCTATATGGAGTGTGAAACTCATTTTGTGAACTAAATTACTATAGGAAACATTAATAGGCATGTGCTTTGTAATGTGAGTGTACAAAGGGTTATTTGAAGAAGTGTTTCAAAAAGGTAAGAATTCTAGTTATATTAAATATTATAAGGTTTATTTTTCAAGGTTTTTGATATTTTTTAAAGTTTATAGTGCTTGGAAATATCCTTAGAGAATCTACAGACTTCATAAGACACTGACAAACTTCAAAAGGGTAATTGTGTATGTTAATCATTCAAAAGAATGTGATAAAGAGAGGTAGAGTTATTGGTAAATGTAACCCTTATTTGATTGGGTAGATTCAAGAGTTAAATATCATAACAAATTATACAGGTGAGAAATACCTTGCTTTGTGAACCTTGTGACCAAAACTAGTTTCTATAACCTTGCATGTGATTTACTAATTTTTGGAATATTGAAGTATTATTCCTAATTTAGTTAAAGGGTTTGAGTAGTAAAATTGGTAAATAAATATTCAATAATTAATCTATTTTTTTTAAATTATATTTTAATTTTTAACTTTCTAAAAATAGTAATAAGATGGAGAAAATAAGACTTAGTTGAAAACTAGATGAGACAATATCTAAAATTCACTATGCAAGACTAAGACACTATTATAAATTGAGATCTAACCTTCATTTTATGATTGGATAGGAGTGTCAAAATTATATAGGAGTAGCACCAACATTATAGTCTACCTCTACCACTATTATCCTAAGGATCTAACATTTCTAGGTTTGTGTGATCCTATCCACGAAGTTTTGATAGCTAGAAGTCTGTAGAGCTCCCTGTAGAGTATATTTTATAATCACACCATATAATCCATTATTATTTGACCAATTTTGATAAATAGGGTGGTTATTGTGTGTAATATTCACTAAACATGTATCCACACCCCTTGTGTGGGCATGCTATCTACATACAAATATTTCGAATAGGGATTAAGACATATGTAGTTCTCCTACTTGATGTGCTTCATATAATATTATCTATGACAATGTAAAATTATAAACTATATGTGCTTGATGTGTCTAGGGATTGGTCTAAGGATTTAAATAAGCTGGTAATTATATTAGCTAGTTATATGCAGAGAATAGGGAAGATATATTGAGTAGTCTTGCTTGTATTCTTGCTTGATTAGTGACATTTTCCAACCCTTTCCAAATGATATTTCAATGGGATTTTATAGGGATATATTGGTCATGGGTTTAATTTACCCACTTTAGGTCAACAAGGAGAAGGATTGAGAATCAAAGGAATTTACCATTGGGGCCAAAATTGCACTTGGTTAGGAGTGTTGAAAGCAGACAAGAGTGGCATCGATGCTATAGTACAAGTGTGGTAATATTACCTTGAGTTGATGGGACCTAAGGGATGGATTAGTCATGGAAAAATGGGTCTAGATCAGCTAGCATCAAGTCTAGAAAGATATGGATGATTGGGAATTAGTGAAAAGATGACTATGAGATTCATAGGAGAAAATGAGAGGGACCTAAGGGTTGGGTGTCATTATCCATGCTCAAGTTACCAATTTTCACATTTTATATGACTACATTTCCTCCCTTTATTCTAGTGATTCAATAAACAAAAATACTATGATAAAGGAAAAATAGAAAGTGTACCTAAAATTACTTGTAAGGGTTAATCTCATGAAGCTATATGATGTTGGGTGTGCATAGAGAGATCATGATGTGAAATATAAATTTTCAAAAGAAAACAAAGAGTAGATTAGTTATTAATAGATATGTTATATCTAAAATAAGAATGTACAAACCTATGTAAGAGAGAGAGGAAGAGAAAGGAATGAATACACCTCACTGGGTACACAAACCAATACAAAACCTATTGTGATGCAAAGTGATGTTAGATGATGTTGAGTAATGTTTCATATGCTAGATATGCTAGGTATGTTATAACAAGAGTAATATCATGAATAGAGTTGAGTGTTCAATTCCCTAAGATTGGCTCAAGAATGTAAAGGCTATCCCTTTGGCTCCATATTTTCCCACTAAGTGAAGATAGGTGATCATGCATGTGTTAATCAATGTCTAGACTATGTGTTCAATACCTCTAAATAGGTTTCTCAAGAATACAAAAGCCATTTAGTCCTTTGGATCCATCATTACCCCATGAAGTGAAGCTATAAACTGATACTGATCTAAAATGTTTGTTAGATGAGATGGATCTTGAAGACCATGAATGCTCTTTAATATAACAATGTTGGCATGGATAGATGAATGTATATTGGAAACTAGGACACTCTTGGCGACATCAAAAGATGGAGATTAGTCTTGTATGAAAGCCACTCCAAAATTGGTGCACTAGGATTATATGAAAGCTACTCCAAAATGTGAAAGTTAGGCTTGTATGAAAGCCACTCCAAAATGATGTCAACAACTTGTAGATGGAATAGGCATGCAACTACTAAGAATGCTTGGGTAATGCTGAAAATAGAAAAAAATTAAAATAAATGTGCTACACACATTGCCCCCAATCATTGTTGTCTAAAACATAGACTTTGGTCTAGAAGTTATACCAAATACTATATCTAAAATTATAATTGATAACCATCATGACCTGCATGATGCCCCCAATATCTGGATTCTCTAAAGAAAAAATGTATTGAAAACTACTAATTCTAAACTAGTCTGACTATGCAAAACTATAGTTTAACCTACTTTTATGGTTGCTTCTAAAAAGTCTAGTTTTGTTTGTAATTTATACAAGAGCATGAAAATATATAGCAGTGGCACTAATGTTATAGTCCAATCTTGGCAATGTTGTCTTGGACCAAATCTGGTCACTATTCCAACATTTTCACTATCTGTCTAGTTTGTTCTAATTCGTTTGATATCTCATTATTATTTTGATTACTCTGAATGATAGATTTTTTAATGTTAGGAGATATGATCTCTATGACAAAATGCCTATTTTGTTTCCCCCTCTTTTGAGGGTAGGAATGAATACCTTGCAATGATTTCCCTTAAAAGAAAGATCCTTACGAGTGTGTTAGATTACAAAGATACATGATATAACAGTGATAATTGACAAGATATCTCAAGATATAGCATAGTTTTTATTGATTTATTGTTAGATCAATAGGGGTATATATATATATATATATATATATATATATATATATATATATATATATATATAAATGTAAAAACATGTGTGATGTACTAAACTAGAACTATAGGTTTAATTAGTTGCTAGTTGTTATGGAGGGATGGAGCATGATATCCATCATGACATCCAAGAAAACAAGATAATTCATGATGTGGATCATGGAATTACAAATAATTTTAGAAGAAAACAAGCAATAATAACACAAGGCAAGAATCAAGAAGCATATTAGAGTGGCCAAGAGGCCAAGAAAACAAGGGACATGGGCACATGTTTTTGAAATTGGAAAGCAAGCATACAAGGCATTTTTAAATGGTATATACATATACAATTGGAAATAAGCAAGGTTAGAATGAAAGCCACAATCATAAAGAAGAGTATAGGAAAAGGACATTGGAAAATCTCCTAAGAAACACACATGAATAAAATCAAATGACATTGACAAATGTCCTAAGGCACATACAAGAGATAAACAAGAATTAAGAAATGCAAAAAATCTAGCTATGCTAAGAAAGAAAGTAAAGCATGTAAATACTAGAAATACAATTGCATGTAATAATCAAAGAAAGAATGTGAACATATGCAAGACATGTTAGTACAACACTAGGTATATGCTAAGAAATACACAAGTGTTATATACCAATGAGTGTCGATAGAGTAATCTATGTAAGCTAGTAAGTAATGCACATCAACATGATAACTAGAGTGTTTGGTGTACGAATAACATAACCTAGATGGTGTAGTCATGTAGAAGATTCCCCTAGTGGGTATTTATATTGATGTGTGTCCTAAATGTAGATAAATCGACAAATAATATCATAGAACAAAAAATGCATGTCTAGTATGATAGTAGAAATGTAAATCATATATAATGCATAGAATCAAAATATTTTTGGTGTTTTGACATATTTCAATGGTTTAGTAATTTTGATATATTTTAATGTTTTTGTGTTTTTGATATGTTGTAAACTATGTACAATTAATCATATGGAGACTATGTACCAGAAATATTGAGAAATCATGTACAAGTAAGCAAAAAGAAACTATGTACAATAAATATTTGGAATAAATGATACTAACCAATGAGTTTCATGAGAGACTCCCTATCATGGTGTCCTATATGAAGGAGAGTAATCATGCATGATTGTGAAGTAGATGGGAATGATGAAACTGTGGCTCTAAAAGTTGTATATGCTATAAATGCATTGAAATATTTTAAGTAGAAACCAAGTATTGGGTCCCCAAATAACTTTGACAAGTGGATGAAAATATAGGGCTCTTAGGGACCCATGTGTACATAGGATATTCTCTTTAAACATGTGCTCTATGTGTAGATGAATGAGATATCAATGACACTACCCTAGGTGTGAACATTGTAGCTAGAAGTTGTCTATAATATTGAAGCTATGGAGGTGTATGAACTCTTTGTGTTGGTGATGGATGTCTCAACTATGTCTAAATTAGAACTATAGGATTAACTATAACTAGTGTCAAAACTAAAGCTAGTGACTACAGAGTAGAAGATGGCTTTAAAGTGGGGAGTGGAAAATCATATGGAACTCCATGAAATGTAACAACCTGATTAGTGTGAGTGAATTTCATGCATCTATGAAATTTAGAAGGTACTAAATGAATTTTATAAATCCATGGTCAATCAAGTAACATATAAAAAACTCTTGCACTAGGAACAATAGTGATTGGTGTGGCCATGTGTGTTGGACCAACCTATAGAGGAAGTATAATCTCACCACATGAACTCTATATGTGCCCAATAAATCCACTGATAACCATGTCCATCAGGGTAATATCCTACACTGAATATCTAAAATGTTGTAACAATGTCATATCACACATGTTCACACTAAATCTATTATCTATGATAATAGTATGAATAAGATGATTATGAATTTAATTTTTGATAAAGAGTGCATGATAATCTAAATCATCCTTAATGATATCCTATTATGAGAAGGAGATGGAAGTTATAGCTAGAAATCTAGAACTATAAACACTAATCATGTTACTTAAAGGATGTGTCTCAACTAGAGGTGCCGTGTATTCATCAGGTGGTAGACATGCATGATATGCATGGTGAACCCTTGATGTGTCTCATTCTTCTTGTTTAGAATGGTGTGCAAAAGGATCTTAAAATATTTTCAAAGATTTATCCTATGTTTGATTTTCCTAAGGAGGCTCAAGTAAAATGCCATGATGAATATGATTTCCATCTATCAAATCTTGTATCTTATGTCTCAAAATGATGCCTCTATTTTTTATATGGCTTGGTGGCCTATGAAACTCACAAAATGCATGCTGATCATATTACTATGGAAGAGTTTTTTTAGGGTCAACTTACCAAATAAGAGGGAGAGATATGATGTTACATTCCAATAGTTGCTATAAAACTTTTGCTAGAGAAATGGTAGATTGGTAAATGTTTGTTAAGGAGATGCTAATAAAATAACTCATTCAGGGGGTTTGGAATTTTCATTAACTATCAATAAATTTTGACTCTTAATATCATTGACCTTGACTTTGTATGAGACTTTTTATTTACTCTTATTTATTATGTCTGATAAACCTGTATACTTCAGTTTGCCCATTGTATTTAGTTTGACTTCTCTTTCCTTTTGTGTGCGACACAATTAAATGAAGGAAGAGAATCTTTTGAACATAATTGATTCATGCAAAGTAGGTAGAAGACTCTATTTGAAGAGATTTTTTAACTCTTGATCGGCCATGGGGCTAGTCATCTTAGCTAAAATAGTATTATATCAAATAACATAATCTATGAGATGCTCATTTGACCTTTATTTCTATTGTGAAACTTGAGCATATGAAACCTTATCACTAATGTTAATTTTTAAATGAGATAGGAACACATTGGCTAAATATTGAATACATTTACCAACTAATTTGGTAGACTATAGATGCATTGCAAAACATACTATTTTAAGCTCTATGGAAATAGCTTGATAAGTAGTTAGTCATTTAGTATATAATCCAAGCATGTTGCATGAAAACCTCTCAAATGTGTCTCTAAATCATCCTTGCCATCATATAAAGTAAGCTTGGGTTGAATAAAACTTTGTATCAATGGTGTAGAAGCAATGTGATGTGCCATTAGTGTATGTAGTAGATCAAAAGAATCCAGATCCTGTGTAGGTCTAGAGGCACCTTGCTCAAGATGTATCACCTTGGATTGAAGAGATCTTATATCTTGCACAAGGGATGCCACATCAGGGGAAAAAGATGTACTAGCTGTAGCTAGTGGCATAGAGGTAGGTTGCACTGATATAGGGGGTTGTTGAGACATAGTTACCCCTATAGTGTCATTTGTAACTAGTTGTACTTTGGTTTGGGAAGATAGACCATTATTCACTCTTTATTGTTCTTCTTCTAGTATTTTAAGCATGTCATCTTGCATCTTAGGGTGTTTAGTTAAGAGTTATTGTAGTTCCCTTTTATTAGTTTCATCAAAACTAGTATATTAGGCCATTGTTAAAGTAGGAAAACAATTTGAGATTTTATTGAATTTTTTACAATAATTTGTAATAGAAAATGTGCTAGAGAATGAAAGTATTGAATATAAAAATTGTAAAGCTATAAAATTAATTAATTGTAAATTGAATAAAAAGGATATGAAACTCACAAAAATGTAAGGTGATACCTTAGGAAGTAATGGGATCTAGCATATTCAACTAGGGTTTTGAAAAATAATTATTTTAAAATTTAAAGTGAATTTCTAAGTTAGATAAGTAAGTAAAAAATCAAGAATTTTATTGGAAAATTTGTAATTTAAAGAGACCTAGTAGATGAAACTAGGGTTTTGAAAAATAAATGTTTTTGAAAATTAATATTGAATTTTGAAAATTGAAGTAAATTTTTGATTTTAATATGCTAGTAAAAAATCAAAAAAATGATTGGAAAAATAATAGGAAAATATTGGGACCTAGTATGGGCAACTACGGTTTGAAAGAAAATTATTTTAAAATTACCAATTTTTTTAAAAATTAAATTCTAATTTCTAATTTTATTATGCAAGTAAAAAAAAAAAAAAAAGGAAAAATTAGTGGGAAATTTACCTTAGGGTTTTCAAGGTTTCTAGGGTTTTTGTGCATAAATAAAGTAAATCAAGTTCACCAAATGGTTTAATAGTTTTAGGAATATTGGATTATTATTCCTAATTTAGTTTAAGGGTCTAAGTAGTAAAATTAGTAAATAAATATGAAATAATTATTCTACTGATTTGTGTAAATTAGATTGCAATTTTGACCTTTCTAAAAATAGTAATAATATGGAGAAAATAAGACTTAGTTATAAATTAGTTGATACGACTGAGATAGGGTCTGAGATTCACTATGCAAGACTGGGACACTATCATAAAATAAGATATAACCTTTGTTTTATTATTGGATAGGAGTATTCAAATTAGACAATAATGGCACTTGCACTATAGTCCACCTCTACCATTTTTATCTTGATGATATAAACTTTATAGGTTTTGTTTGCCAAGTCTATGTGACCTTTTTCATGACGTTTTGACAGTTGGAAGTCTATAGAGATCCTTGTAGAGCATATTTTATCTTCACACCCTATACTCTATTGTGTTTTGATCAATTTTGAGAAAGAAGGGGGGTTAGTGTGTGTAAGATTCACTAAATGTGTATTCACACCCCTTGTGTGGGCACACTACCTACATACCAATACTCCAAAGAGGGATCAAGCCATATGTGGTTCTCCCACTTTATGTGCTTTGTGAAATAGTGTGTATAAAGATGCAAAATGCTAAAATAGATGTGCTTGAGGTGGCTAGGGACTAGTATAAGGATTTGGATAAGATTGTAAATATATTAACTAGCTATATGCAGAGAATAGGGAAGATTTATTGAGTAGTCTTGTTTATATTCTTGCTTGTTTAGTGATGTTTTCCAACCCTTTCCAAATGATCTATGAATGGGATTTTATATGGATATATTGGTCATGGGTTAAATATACTTGTATTAGGCCGACAAGGAGAAGGATGGGAAACCAAAAGGAATTGACCATTGGGGCCAAACTTGCACTTGGATAAGAGCACCAAAAGTGAACAAGTGTGGCACCTGTGCTATAGTCTAAGTGTGGTTTTATTGTCCTAAGATAATTTGACTTGGGGGAATGAATTAATCATGGAAAAAGGGATTTGGCTCTATTAGGATCAAGTCTAGAAAGCTATAGATGACTAGGAATCAGTGAAAATATGCCTTTGAGGTTCATGAGAGCAAGCAAGAGGGATGTAAGGGTTGGGTGTCATTATCCATGCTCAAGTTACCAATTTTCACATTTTATATGGCTACAACATGCATGAATATATAATTATTTTGAAGCAAAATTATCTGGTAAAGGAGAGTAGGGTCATGATTGTTAGATTCTAACACTTTGATAGGGTAAATGCAAGTGCCATAGACATTGAATGTTGTTTACAGTAATTTGAAATCTTGTTTTAAGTTTACAAATCTCATTTTAATGCTTGTAACCCATATTTATCAAAAAATTTCACACCAGATAGTAAGTAAAGTGAATTAAAGTGTTGAGCAGAGGAAGTATAATGCGTAACTAATGTTTAGAATAGTTATGTATAGGTCCCATAGATTTTATAGAATGAGCATAGTGTTTTGAATCATTATAGAGAATAAAAAATGGTTAAAGATTCACTCTAATGTGTATATAGAGAATAGAAACTTGAAACTAGGGGTTGTAAAGAAAAATGCCATTATAAAACAATCTAACTAGTGGAAAGTGCCAAAGTTTGGTCATTAGGTAAGTGTCATTTCATATAAATATATTTTTGAGTTTTCAATGCTATTTCATACATACATGTGCCAGGAGGAATGATTGAGTGTAAACAGTGACAAGGTTGACCTAATTAGGCCTAACAATGGCCTTCAAGAGAGGATTGAAGGGTTTAAGAAAGAGAATCAGATCTTGAAAATTTATGAGAATGACTAGTTCAATAGAGGTTATTTTAATCTAATAATGGTTTTTCATTATCCTTATGTACATAATCATACAAGTCATTTTAGCCTAAATAAAGGCTACAAAGAATAGACTCAGAGATCAAAAAAGTGGCTACATTGGACAAATAAGTGAAGAAGTGTGTTGATATTGATATAAGAAGTATCTAAGGACCATAAGGATTATATAAAGAGTAATAATATCCAAAAGACAATAAAACATCAAAATATATCCTAGTGTGATCATTTATACTTGGTGTAAGTGACTAACCATTGTATCAAAACGATATTGGGAACTTGGATTGATCACCTTTACATCAAAATATATATGGAAACATATCAAAACATTACATCAAACACTTGATAAATTAAAATTTCCCTATTTTCTCATATTTTCATACAAGTCATAGGGATAACTCATACACATGTTTGAAGTACTAATTGATTAGTCCAAGAGATATATTTTCCAAGTTAAAATTTAGGTCACTATTTTACTTTCTTTCCACATGTTACATGATTCACACACAATCAAAAACATAGGGGAAAAATATATCAATCTAAGGCCCTCTTCAGAGTATTGGATATATACATATCTCTCATTAATAGATAGGTATTTAAGGTTGGATTGACACCATGTTACCACTAACCCATTTTTCCAAGGTCACTTTAAAGATGAAAAATGAGGGTTTTATAATCTCATGAGGAGTGATAATTCATAACCTAGATCTAAATGCACCAAAGTAAAGGTGAAGATAAACTTAGAAGCATCCATGTCGTTACATCCTTTTCCAGTAGGTATTTTGTATAGGACACCTATGTTAGGTTTAGACAGTAGCATCAATGTAACCATTTAAGGATGATGCTAGTGTTTATGGATCCATATGTACTTAATCCAACATTTGATGAATATTATAGAATCATCTTATATTCTACTTCTTGCTTGTTTCAGATCCACAATTGTGTTAGAATAAAAAATAGTTAAGTAGATTATTTCTTTTTCATTTCCATATCTATAATAATTATACTAACTATTTTTATCATATATCAGCTTAATGAATTTGACATCTATTATTTCTGAGTTTAGAATCTAATAGGCCTATTATAGAGATATTTAATCACCCTTTTACCTTAGGTTATCTCTATTAATTTTAACCCTAAATAACCCCAATCTATAAATTTAGGGATAAACACCTATCTACTTATTCTATCCTTCCCTCATAAAAATCAAACTTCAAAAAGAAAAGTATCTTTAGGGTTAGTTTATATGTTCCTAAATTTTCCAAGTGTCTTCTTTCCTCTTTAATCACTATAAAAGCACATTCAATTAGTTTATTTCAATCATCTTGTCAATATTATCAATCTAAAAAAAAGGATTATCTACACAAGTTATCATTAGACAAGATATCCTTATTCTTTTTAAATTATCTTAAAATCAATTCAAATAGTCATGATCCAATTATGAGTTCAATTTTACACAACTCTCACCAAGCATGATCAAGGATTCAAGACAATTTTAGATGCATTCATATAGTCAAAAGAGCACAATTTAATAAATAACATAAATGGGAAAACTACATGGAGGTTTGATCCCTCTATATAGTATTGGTATGTATGTAGTGCTCAACACATTGGGGTGTTGATGTCTAGAAAAACTTCACCCACTAATCTCATTTTATTCATTCACACCTATTTATCTCCTTGTGGAACAAACTAGGGTTTGGAGATTAAATAAGACAATTATTGGCCTTGTGTGCATCATAAAATATAAATCTATCACAAACATGCATATTTTAATAGTCACATAGGATTGTGACATATTTATTATCATTCTTAAAAAAGATAGAAACTTCAACTAAGGATAATAATGCCCATCACTATTGACCCTATTGGGCATACCTATACATACAGAGTATGTGGATCATATTTTGGGGTTTCATATTCATCACTATTTCTACATTTTTTATAGTTAACATAATCATCCAAACACATAAAAAAGATAAATACATATCTCTTTTTCATATTTTCATCTTGTTTGTATTCATTCTATTTCATCAATTTTAATTTAACTACTTTTAGTTTTCCATTTGTAAGTATATTTGTATCACACTAATTTATTCAATTTATTTTATCTAATTTAGGATTAACATTAAATTAATTCACATTAAATATAAAAAATTTAATAAACCTATTTATTAATGTAATCTTATTTAACCATGGGTTTTCCTTAGGGTTCCAAGCTTCTAGGGATTTAAACTTGATGTTTCTCTTATAGTATTGCATATTTTCACCTTTTCTTTCATTTATTTTATGTATGTAAGTTTTATATATCAGATAGGAATTTTTACTCTCATACTCCATTAACATGAAGTGATAGGCTAGGTAATATTCCCATTGAGCATAATCAACTTAAAATGAATTCTACCAATGCACATATTGGTTCCTCTTTTGATGAACAAATTGATAATAAATATTTTCAAGATGAAAATATAAATGTACAAGATAATATAAATGTGAAAAATACACAAGATACCAATGATGGTTGAAATAGGATTCATCCTATTGACCTCAATACAATTGATCACAAATAAGTCCAATGTCTCTCTACAATTTGAGATGGACTTCATCATATGCTACAAGACATTTCAAAAGTAATTGAGGGCATTTTATCTTCCAAAAGTTTGTAAAAATAAAAAAATTATATTGTAAAACAATAATCACCTTTTTTTTTTATTATAAACACTAATGTGGATATGGCCACATTAATGTTGATACTATTATCCCATCCATATATTTAGTTTTGGTGGAAACATATACTATACCATAAATTTATATGCTCGTGCATAACCAAGTAAGCTAATATAATCCTTTGATAGTTAAATATACTACATAACATACCTTATGTACTAAAAAATATCTTGTGGAATCAATTTTATTTTTTAAAGCTAAAGTGCTTCACCTAGATAAAGGTATACTAGAATCTAGCCAATCATTGGATTCCTATGATTTACTTCATAATCCTTTATCACATGATATTGCATTGTTTCATTTACCCAGTAGATTTATATCTCCTAAGTTTACTTTGTAAGATATTAAAGGATATATTCAACAACATCTAAACTATTTTCACACATTTTTAGGTTATGAACTAACAAAAATCTTTAAAAGATCTTAAAAGACAATGATTTGCATTGGTTTTTTGATTTACCTACTCAATCTATGAAATCATTCAATCCTTTGGAATATTTTTTTCTCAAGAAATTTTATATCCACATGGATGATAAAATTTCATATGCACAAATTTTTAAGCTAGAACAAGGAACCAATGAACCTATTAGTGAGTATGTGCTTCATTTCAAGACTTTATTAGAAAAAATATTAATTTACTAGTAGATAATGAATTATAAGACATATTAAAATAAATATTTTTAGAAAAATTATATGATTAAATACTCTTTAATAATATTAAATCATTTTAAGATATTTTATGTACTATAAGAGATAGAGAGGGCAAACTTCTCACTTTAAAAAATCTTAAATACACATCTGCACCTACTATGGATATAAACAAATTTCAAATCAAGTCATATAAAAAATAGAAGGCACATGATACTAAAGTATGTAAAATAATATAAGTCAATTTCATTTCTCAACCTAATAATAAAATTTATTTTATCAACTCAACCACAAAGGAAATTTCTTAGAGTACTGTTACAACCTTAGAATTTTGTACAAGAGTTGATTGAATTTCACTTAATCACTTTACCTCCTCCATATGAGGTTGACACGATTAAAATAAAAATTAATTTGTGTTATAATAATGTATTTTTTAATTACCATTGATGCAATGGTCATTCTAAAAAAATGTGTTTTAAGCTCAAACTTTTCATTTAGGATCTTATTGACAATAATTTTATCAAGGTAGATGACCCTATTGGGGAAATAAAACTTCTTCAAAATGATAATTATAAGATAAAAAAATAGTGATCCATTCTATAAGCATGATATAAACAAATAAACTTAAAATATTCCTCATACATATAATGCTTACCCACCTCTTGCATCATATGATCACTCTTTGGATGTAATTATTGGTATAATTACCTTGAATGTTACACCACATCCTACGATCACTTTACATGATAGTTGAATAGTTGATGATGATTCCAATTTTCATGGTTTATGTATAAGATCTCATATTTATCAAAAAATTATTCGTATTTTACTCATTGATAATGGATCAATAAAAAATTCATCTATAATTACATTTCTTCATTCATTAGGTTACACATAAAGTGACATATAAGCACATAATAAAAGTGTTAGGAAGTTAAATGGTAAAAAACAAACCACTTCGGGCCATATTATGTTACCTCTTAAAGTGGGACCTATTATAATATCCACTGATTCTTTTGTTGTAACATGAAATGGAATTTTTGATATGATTTTGGTATATCCATGGTTGAAAATAAAATTTTATTATACCTTATACAGTTCATAGATGATTGAAATACATTTATTACAATAAAGTTATAACTATTTCAAGGATAAATTATGAGCATCTTATACATTCCATAATAATTCCTCATCCCCGTCAACCATGACAATTCAATAATGCATATAAGCATAAACACATGTTTTTGACATCTAAGCAAAAGTATATTAATCAAGAAGTGGAAAAGGTTCAAAAGCAAAAAAGTAAAAAACAAGTTCTTTCTCATGTTTCACCTTGTCAATCTCTCTAAATACATTTATATCATAGACACATGTTACAATATATTCATATTTATTTCTTATTATATGTTAGACATCTTGATTTATTTTAGTTTTAGCCTTATTATTTTCTAAAACTATAAAATTAATAAAATAATAAAAATATCAAAAAATATAAAATCATGATATCAACAAGATATTTGATCTACTTTGCATCTTTATAAAATGTTATTTGTCTTATTATTAGTAGATACCATATCCATTTTATATCATACATGGATTTCATAGGTATCTATGAAGTGTTGTGTATGACATAAATGCATTTATAAAGATATTGGAATATTCTCTACCCTTTAGCCTTGCCACATTAGGGGCATCTTATTTAGAGGTAAAAATATGTAGGTTTTATCATTATATAGCCCTATACTATTGAGATTTAAATTTTATACACATATTTTTTATCATTTCTATATTACATAGTATATGTGAACATTCTATTTTCTATGATATGATAACATGATATATGCATAGTGTTTGACCCTAAAATTAAAAAAGTGGATATATAGGGTTAAGAGGATTAAATTAGATTTTACACAAAGGGTGATGAACTAACTTAATGAGAATGAAAATTAATTAAAAACTTATATAAACAATATCCTAAATTTATATGAATGAGATTGATAAAAATAGTATAATACAAATATTGATAGATATTTCAATAAATTAGATCTAATGATACTTAACTAGTTTGCTATGTGCATGCAGGTATAGACTAGAACAAGTTAAAAGTGGAACAAATTATGACCTTGGAATAGTCATCAAATTCTATGAATTTTCATTATTTGGCTTCAGATGTTTGTATCCGATATGAACATTTGCATCGATACAAGTGCCTAACTCTATCCCAAGTTTCTTGTATGGAATAATGACTATATTTGAATGTGACCAATTGGATCATTATGGTTTTTTATTATCTTTATTTTGATGTATTTAGATATTATGCATAGGTTCTCACTATTTTTAAAATTATGGAAACCTAGCTATTTATCCTTGGAGTGAATATGGGAAAAATGTGTTAGTGGGCTCACAGTGTCAAGCTAACCCCAAAGAACCCTATATCAATAAGTTATACCTACATAAAAAATACTATAAAGATGTCCTAGTATTTATTTACTTATCCCTTATGTTTTGGATTGTGTGTGTATAATAGTTAAATGTGTGACAAGCAAAGACATCTAGTGACCTAGATTTTAACTTAGAAAAGATGTCTCATGGGTTACTTATTGTAACCTTCAGAGCTATGAAAATATTGATCCTATGATTGATATCTAAATAAGGATAAATAGGGAATATTTTCTCACTTGAATTTTTTATTGTATTCTTCTTGGTATATTAATTTATGGGTTACATGTGATTTCTAGGTGAGGATTGAATGAGCATTGTTCTTTTATATTTACCAATCACTTTTGGAATTATCTCATATTAAATCATTTAGGACAACTTTTGGATAATTTTATTTTAAAAATTGGATAAATTTTATGAATTGGACACTTTTATGAAAATAAAAACTTACATCAATGCAATTGTCTAAGTAGGACACAAGTGTCTGCAAAGCTTAAAAATAGGTACAAGTCAAAAATTGGAAGTGAAGGATAATTGTTAGGTTTAAATATTTTTGCACATTATATAAGGTCTAGTAATCATAATAAAAATGGTTAGAATAAGCAATAATAAATTAGGCACAAGGTTTTGGAAACACAATCACTAAGGTGGGGTGAATCAATGTGTTTAAAACATTCAATTAATTCCACTTAAACATATAAGACCATTCAAACAAACATGAACATTTAGTAAAGCATATGCAACCATAAAAGATCATGAAAAATGATAAAAAATTACATATGTGGGAAACCCTAAAGGGTAAGAAAAGCAATATATATTTTAAAATGGACTACAATCCTATAATTAAAAAAACAATCTTTAGTGAAATACCAAATCCACATGGAGAACCAACCCCAACTAGTCAAGTACCCACTCAACTAGGCTTTAACAAGCACTAACTTTCAAGGAGGCACCAACCCCATAGATGTATAAAAAAAAAATCAACCACCTAAATTTTTTTATCACATATATAAAATATTTTTTCTCACACAACAAAGGATGATCACCTTTGTTTTATTTTCTCACTCTTTTATCCCTCTCAAATTACCTTCTAGGCTTTTTCTCTCAAATAGGTCTCTTCAAGATAGATTAAGTCATATAAACTTGATTTTAATCTATAATATACATTTTATATCTTAATAAAAATTTATATACACCCATATTATGGTCTACAATATCTCCTTTTTCTCAAAAAATGGGTTGTTTCATTCGTATTCTATCTACATACTCAAATAGGCCTAAAATTGCCTCATATATACCATTCCTTGTTTATATGAAACTTAGTTGGTTAATCACCCTTAACCTATTATTTCAGACATGAAATAGGTATTATTATATCTCATAAAAAATATTAAAATGATATTTGTGTCCCTTTAGTTTTGACATTACTCAATTAGGACTCATTTCATTTTTAGATCTCATGGAGACATATTATGCCTTCTTAGACACACATTACACTTTGCCTTCTTTGGAATACTTTAAAACTCTAAAAATATAAGTAACATATCATATAAAAATAAAATTTACCAATAATAATGTATTTTATGATAAAAAATACATTTTATAAAAAATCACTGCTTGAAATCCCTCATTAGTACTCAGTGTTATTAGGCTTGTGTACACCAAATATGCCTTTCAATACTAAATCTCAAACTCACATAAGACACTAAAAATGATAAAAATGTGCATATATATAGTATATATGACCTCATATTCATCACCATATTATTTAAACACTTCAAATCATGTAAAAAAGGCTTAAACTCATCTCTTTAGTATGCTCACTCAGAACTGTCAAAACTGTAAAAATATAGTCATGAAAGTAGTTAACAAACAACCCCTGAAAGGATACTATTAGTGATTATAAATAAATTTAAAAACTTATATCACATATTAATAATAAATTAAATCATAAAATCCACAAGCTATAATATCAAACAAAATCGTCTAACCTTATCTCACACAGTCTTGCATGAACCAAACAAACCATTTTGACATTAAATTTTCAACCTCTTATTCTAGATTTAAATATTTAAAAAATAATTAAAATGACTTCAAATTTTTAAAAAATAACATAATATTCATTATATACTTCATCTCAGGGAATAGAACCTCAAAAACACATCTACACCTCATGCATTTAGAACTTCCAGTTTTCCTCAAAGACTAGTCATGATGACTCATACCTCCAACAACTATATAGACATGTTAAATGACTTATGATGAATTTATATGATCATATTATATCATTATACCATTATTATATATAAATATAATATGTTAAAATGTAAAATATTGGTCTTCTAGACCAATCTCATGACCTTATATCTCATTGTCTCATTTGAACCAGAAATGTGAACTTGTTAACAACTTTTTCACTATATTTAGTGACCTCTAAAACTTATACCAAACATGAAAATGTATTAAAATTAATAAAAAAACATATCTAAGTTCTTGGTTTCATCATTTTATCATGAAAACACATTCTTAGTCATCTTCTCACTATTGTCTGGGTTTTTCATTATTTATACCATTAGGCCTATTAGCAACTAGCTAATTTGGATGTTTGGTATATCACACTTGGGAATATAACCTATATATATATAAATTAATGGACATAAATAATGATTTTATACCTTATTCCTCCATCCATTTTCTTACTTTGACTTGGTCAGATCTGACTACTATTATAAATTCTTTAGAAATAAGCCTATAACTCAACATTTTCTCTCTCTTCTCTCTAACCAATACAACATATAAGTTATTTTGGTCTTGCAAAGACCAAAATATCTCTTCTCATTGCAAAAAATTGTTCTAAGCTTTCAAAATTGGGAATTATTCAAGATTTTTCAATCAAAGGACTAATGGTTCAACAGGTTGAAAGGCTTCTATAGGAAGGTTCAATCAAAAGAATTAGTTTCCAACACTTAGTCATTTTTGGGATTAGTTCAGCGCCTTACTTCAATAAAAAATGTCCATTGGCAAGAGTTAAGCACTTCATCAAGGTTCAACAGGTTCAACACATTTGGTTCAATGAAAATCAAAATGACTCAGCTGAAACAAGGGAATGAACCATTGAACCATTGAACCAAAGTAGGTTCAATTGGTTGGTTCAAGCGACAAAGTTCAAAGGAGTGCCCTAAGAGTCAAAGACACAAGTGCCCTTGCGAAGGGAATTCTCATGGCAAAAAGTGACCAAGGCAAATAAACAGACCAAGATAAAAGCCCGACAGAATCCCATCGATGCTGCCAAGTGTCATCTTTTGAGCCTCATTTCACTTTGAATCTAAGAGCTATGGAAGTTGCCACATATCCTTTGTAATTTAAGCAAAACATGCCAAGTGGCATCATCTGCATGAATCCAAATGAGTTACACATAGTTATATAGTGTTTCTAAAATGCGATAGATGCTGCCATGTGTCCTTCATCAAAATCATAGTGGATGTTGCCATGTGTCATCCATTCAGACACAGTATCAAAGCAATGGAACCTGCCACATGTCTCTCATCAAATGCGGTAGAAGCTTCCATATGTCATCTTCTATGAGAAACTAATATAAGTCCTAAAGACTTTTGAAAGGTAGCTAAAAGCTTGGCGGAAGCCACCAAGTGTCATCCTCCATAGGATTCTCAAGAGGTAAGTGGAAGCTACCACATTTTCCATTGTAACTCCATGGAGAGCGACACATGTCTGCATCTGTGATTCTAAATTTCTAATAGGTTTTAAAGCTTCTATCAATAAAAGTTTCTCAAAGAAGCCATGGAAGGTACCATGTGTCCCTTGTAAAAATTTTGGAGAAGCTGACAAGTGTCAATCTCTACAATTTATCCCTCCTACTTCTTGTTTTCATAAAGACTGTGGTGGACCCCCAATGGGATACCATAGAAAAGTGGAATACACCATGTGTAATCATTCGCTTGACTCTCCAAAGATAAGAGGAAGTTTCCACCTATTTTTTTATAACTCTTTGGAGAGTGACACGTGTCTGTGTCTAAGTTTCAAACAAGTTTATAAGCTTCTCCTAAGCATTTTTTAGAGCATAATGGAGACCACCATGTGTTATCATTTGCATGAATCTAAAATAAGTCTCGAGTGTTTTCAAAGGCCACTAAAGTGCAGTGGAGACTGCCACATGTCATCTTTCATCAGACTCATAAAAAATGTTTCTAAATCCTCTATTAGCAGTGGAAGCTATTGCGTGTCCTTGCCTGATTCTAAGTGGATGCTATCACATGTTGATTTTTTAGTGGAAAGCAACCAAAGAATAGAGAGGCAATTTAAGGACCCGATTTAACAGCCAAAAAAGGAGGAATGATGAAGAAAAGAACTAGAAATATCCATGCATGAGATATGTTTCAAATGAGGTAGACCTGAGGATGCCAAATTGGTGGCAATGAAGTGTCTATTGATTTTTGCAGACTTAAGTGTGAGAGCCCTAATCACTGTGAAGCGGAGGAAACAATACAAAAGATCTGGAGTATCAACACAGTGTTTAGATCTGATAGACCTCTTAAACTTAAAAATGTGGATGTGGATTTCTCAAGCTTTTAAAAGACATGACTTGTTTGGGAATAAATGCAAAGTGAACAATGGTGTAATCAAGAGAGGGAACTAAGAGGATCGTCCAGTTCCAGGGGATGATAGTCGAGTTAAAATACAGAACTGAAAGTGCATTCAAAGCATTACATGCACAACATGGGATATTCCATGGGATAAATGTGCCAAACCTCTCTCAACCTCTATATATTATAATCTCTCTGAAAGAAGAATGATCTTTCTTGCCATAGAAGCAAAAACTCTACCCAAATTGAGAGGCATTTACTGAGACTTTGAGCTTAGATTGTTAATCATTTTTCTTCATTTGAATAAGACAGTAAGTGATCTTTTTAGGCTTTGTGCTGGAAATAGCCTGTGTTATTTAGGGAATTGTTCATATGTCTATTTCCTAGAAGCATTCTTGTTTATTTGATCTAACAAGCAAAAATAGTAGAAGTGGTTAGGAAGGTGTCCTGAAGACCAACTGCGGGATGACTTTGTGCCCCCACAAGTACCTTTAGTGTGTTTGTATTTTCTTTTTCCTATGTAAAGGACCTTGGGATGACTTTTTGCCCCCATTGTTCTTCGTATCTCTCTCTTGGGCAGCTAAGGTGGAGACTTTGGGCTGCATCTTATATTTCTAGTTACTTAGTAATTTGGTTACCAGTTACTTTTTTTCTTGAAAGGACTCCTGTTATTTCCTACAAGAATACTTTTTAAATAAGAGAAGTGCCTTCAATGTTTTCCAATATTTCTCCTCTTTTTATTAGCATCATCTCTAAAAAAAGAGAGATGGATGGTTCCTCCTACCCTTGTGTCTTATTTTCTACTTATATATATGTGTGTGTGTGTGTGTGTGTGTGTGTGTGTGTGTGTGTGTGTGTGTGTGTGTGTGTGTGTGTGTGTGTGTGTGTGTGTGTGTCATAGCTGTATATACTTGATAGGGAACCTCCCCTTGATGAGAGGAGAGATTTATCCCCTTTTGATCTAGTAAACCTGCACATCCGACCAATCAATCTTCCTATTGCTGTGGTGATAGGACCTATTTTGCTCACCAGTTAGCTAGTTAACAAAATATTCACCCAATAGTTTTTGGTGACTCTGCTAGGGAAAGAGCGCATAATTTTAAGCCTCAAGTTTCAAGCTGAAGCAAGACCGGTTCTTTGCTATTTTTGTTCTACAATTTGACAACTTCACGCTATACCAAAAGCCAAAAAACCCAAGGTGTTGTTGACCCTATTTTTGAGTTGGTGCAGTAGAGCAATTTTGAGTTATTTCCTCCACAACCTCACCTCCAATGAACTAGGAGTCTTCCTCCTACCAACACCAAGTCACCAACACAAGGTAGAGCTCTTTTTTTTTCTATTAGCAGAACTTTTCCTATACATACACCACCTAAATTTGTTATCCCTACTTTCAATAATCCACTTATGGCAGTTCAAGGCCCCTGGGGTAACTCTTTTGGCCCTCTCAATCTTACTCCACCCCTGCATGAGCTTCCATGTAGTTCAAGAAAGAACTTCCTCAAATTATTTGGTGATGGAAAGGTTTACCCTGATGAACACATTGTAGCCTTCAGCATAGCCTGCAGTGTGATATGCATGGAATTTGAGGACGTGGCAGTCAAACTATTCATGGAGATGTTGCAAGGTACTGTTGTGGATTGGTTCTACCATCTGCAAGTTAGATCAATGACTAACTGAGACACACTCAAAGCCAATGTTTGAAACTAGATTCAAACCTATAGAAGATGCACATGCCCTTATAGCTTTGCTCACATAAATGAAGAAGGAACCTTATGAACCGATGAGGGATTTCATAGCCAAATTTGATAAGTTGAGGAACAAGATCCCTATAATCACTCAGCCAACCCCTGATAACCTAAAGTGTTTATTCATCAACTCATAACTACCTGAAGTGAGTTTTCTACTGAGACACACTAGCTAGATAGACCTTACCGAAGCTTAGGACTTGGCTATTGAGGTAAAAGATGACCTTATCCTAGCTAGGAAGATAAGGAGAGATCCAAACATAGGTAAATCTTCTTCATCTTCTGATTACTCATCTATAACCACTACTGATCCCATGGTGTAGAAGCTGGCAAACAAATTACTGGATCTTAGAAGACAACTGGCCCAAGGGACGTCATCCACTCTTGCATATAGAGATATCCCAAGGAGGATGTTTCAAAATCAGAAATACCAAGGCAATGCTACCAGGGGTCAAGGGTAGCTAAACCATCTTCCTTCCCCATAGAGGAACCTTGCCATTGAAGCACCTCCAACCAACTCAACGATTGGATATCCTGAAGCTGACTCAAGTTTCTCATTCCAGCATGAGTTGAACCCTATAGATGACGTTAATATCTTCACTGAAGAAGAAGAAGAATTAGTTGGTGACTCCAACATTTGTTTCCTAAACTATTAAGATGAACCCAGAAGTGAAGGTAATGCAACAGAGGGATCATATGCTATGTTCACCTAGTCTAAGAATCAATCAGGTTAGGAAGCTGATAAAGAGAAGACAAAGGAGTGACCTCAACTAGCAATCTCAATTGCTAAGCATGTAAGTACTCTGCCCTTCTAGCCAAAAGATTTGATGATTGCAAGAAAGGTAAGTACACCAAATTCCCTTGCACCTTCTACTTCAAATCTATAGTCCAATTCTCCCCCTGCCAAGAATCAAAAGAATGAGTTCCCATCCTCTTTTCCTAGCTCATTTCAGATGTTTGACATTATTGATCATATAAAGAAAGCCAAAGTTTAAATGTATGAATTTGAATTCTTACAGTCCAACCCTGATTAGTTGGATAAATTGGTTCAATGTGTGAATAACCAAAACATCCCAACAAGACAAGAAGCTAAGAAATAAACTCATGATCCCCTAAGGAACATGTCTATCCCAAATAATCTTGTCATTTCTCCTCTTGCTACTCCTAGGAAAATACAGCCTTTTTATGTATCCCTATTAATAAATGGATATCACTTGAACAATTGTATCATTGATTATGGAGCTTTGGACAATGTCATGCCTACCAAAGTGGTTGAATCCCTTGGCCTTGCACTGACTAGGACATTTGGTAGATATTTTTCCATGGAAAATAAGCAAGTACCATTACTGGGGAAAATTAAGGATGCCCAATTTGCATTTGTAGCATTCCCAGACAAAATAATCAAGATGACTATCTTGGAGGCCAACGTCCTAGCATCTTATGGCATCTTTCTTAGCTAGAATTTTTGCAAAGATGTTGGTGGCAAATTAATTATGGACTTGTCTGAGGCAAAAATCCCAGTCAAAGGCATCATGAAAATATTGCTTCCTGAAAAGGAAACAAAATATGTGGTCACCCAATCATCAGCACCTGAAGCTTAAATTTTGTTTGAATCTTTAGGCATGGATAACTACTTTTTGTCCACTAAATAAGTTTATGAAATGCCTGTTGAAGCTCTCAAAGGTGATGACCTAAAGTTTAGTTTAGCTAGAACTATGGAAGGATCTCCATCTCCAAATGAGGAAGAATCTAAAGGAAAATTAGTGTCTAATGAGGTATGGATCCTTGAATTTGATGGCATCTATTCTTCTGCCGGTTCAGGAGCCAGGGTTGTGTTGATATCTCCATAAGGAGATATTTTTCCTTCATCTTATAATTTACACTTCAGAAACACTAATAACACAACTGATTATGAATCCCTATTGCTTGGATTAAAGGCTACTTAGGACAAAGGTATCAAGTTCTTCATGCTAAAAGAGATGCTGAATTGGTGGTTTATCAGAGAAAAAACTTATATCAGACCAAAAATGAGAGATTGCACCATTATTGCAATCTAGTCTGGGACCAAATTAAAAACATTGATGCTTTCAACATCTCTACAGTCCCCAGGGAATTCAGTGATAGAGCTGATGCTTTGGCTATCTTAGGCACTCTTCTACTTCCCCACATAGACTTCAAAGGAGATAGGTACACTATTGAACTAGTCTCTCGACCAAGTGTACCTGATAATGCAAGTCATTAACAGGTGTTTAACAATGACAATTAAATCATTTCTTTCTTAGAGAAAAATAACAATTTTGAATGGTTGCATTTTGAAGGTAGTGAACCTCAAGACCCTGAATTGACTCCTGAATCAAGTTCAAGTATGGATGGAGAGTTCATGAAACTTAAAGGGAATAAGATTCCCAAAGCCCTGGTCTCCCTTGAGAAACAATTTGATAAGCATGACAAATTCATCAAACAATAGAAAATGGAGGCAAGCTCCTCTCAAGGGTTTGATCAAGTAAATCTGCATACCAAGGAAGATCCCAAGATGGTGAACATCGGGAAGTGTTTCACTCCTAAAGAAAGATTCAAGTTCACTTCTCTACTCAGATAGTACATAGATGTTTTAGCATACTCCTATGATGACCTGAAGTCACTCAAGATTGATGAATTTTGACATGACATCCCTTTGAAGGCTAACTCAGTGCCTTACAAGCAAAAACCTAGGTAGTACAATCCAAAGAATTTGAATCAGTCATCCTCAAAGGATAACTATCCTTTGCCAATCATGGATCAAGTGCTTTAAATAGTGACTGGTTTAGAGATTTTATCAATGCTAGACAATTTCTTAGGATATAATCAGGTTGAAGTTGTTGAAGTAGACCAGCATAAAACTATGTTCACCACACCTTGGGGCACCTTCACCTATAAGAGAATGCCTTTTGGCTTGATAAATGCTGGCGCCACCTTTTAGAGAGCAATGGAACTCACTTTCAAGGATGAGATGGGCAAGTTCATTATAGTTTATCTTGATGACTTGAATATTTTCTCTAAGCATCGCCCAGATCATGTGTGCCACTTATAACAAGTGCTAGAATGCTACCGTCAAAATGGCATTTCCTTGAACCCAAAGAAGTTAGTTTTTGGAGTAACAGAGGGAAAAATTCTCAGACACATTATGTCCAAAGGAGGCATAAAAATTGACCCAAATAGAGTCAAGTCTATCTAAGTGTTTACCTTGCCTACAAGTAAGACTTTTGTTCACTCTTTCTTTGGAAAGGTGATTTTCTTATGAAGGTTCATCCCTGAGTTTGCTGAGAAGACTAGACATATTGTAAACATGATGAAGGGAAAGTCCACCATCAGCTAGACTAATGAAGGCAAGTCAGCATTTAAAGATATCAAGACTACCATTGCTCATGGCCCAATTCTAGTTTATCTGGACTATAACAAAGACTTCACCATGTACAGTTATGCTTCAAAACACATGCTTTTAGTAATTCTGGTTCAACAAAATAAATAAGGTATGGAGTCCCCGATTTCCTTCATGAGCTATCCTCTCAAATCTCATGAGCTAAAGTACTTGAATATGGAAAAGAATGCTTATAAAGTGGTGAAGTTGATAAAGCATTTCCAATTCTACATCTTGAATTCATGTACTACTACCTTGGTTCCTGACACAATAGTCAAATCCATACTAACTCGGTAGGAGTTTGGGATGAAAAGAGGCAATTGGGTTGAAAAAATTTAGGAGTTTGATCTACTCATCAAACCAACAAAGATGGTTTAGGGAAAAGGCTTATGCCAATTAATTGCTGACAACAAGCCAGAGGGAATAGAGCATCAAAAATCAAAAGAAGTAGAAGTGCCAATAGTCCTCTTTGTCTCTACCACTGATGAGTGGTATTTGGGTATTACTCATTTCCTTACTTATGGTGAATGTCCTACTCACATATCTTATAAAGAGAGAAGGACTATCAAGTTAAAAGTGGTAAATTTCATCCTTTGGGACAATTGCCTATATAAGAGGGGCCTTGATGGAGTGTTCCTTCACTGTGTGGACAAGGAGTAACAAAGCCAAATTTTGAGATCCTTCCATAATCGAGCCTATGGAGGACATTTTTATACTCTTGTGACTACCCATAAGATCCTTTAGGCTAGATATTATTGGCCTACTCTTTTTCAAGATGCGTACAAGTGGGTAAGGAAATGTGAACTATGCCAGCAGTTTGTTGGAAGACCCAAGTTAGCTGCCCTGCCTCTCAAGCCAGTAGTCATAGAAGAACCATTTTAGCAATGGGGGCCTCAATTTTATTAGTGCTATAAACCCATATTCAAGTGATGGACATGATTATGTCCTCACAGCCATAGACTACTTCAACAAGTGGGTGGAAGCAATTCCAACCAAGCATGCTACTTCAGAAGTAGTGTACAATTCCTGAAAGAGAACATCATTTCCAAGTTTGGGGTCCCATCTAAGATTGTCACTGATAATGCAGCTTGTTTCACTTCCCAGGAGATCACTCAATTCTATTTCTACTATGGAATTACACTCTCCCACTCATCTGATTACTTTCCATAAGGGAATAGACAAGCTAAATCAAGTAATAAGAACTTGGTGATTATCATCAAGAAGCTGCTTGATGACAACCAAATAACATGGCACAAAGCATTGGTTGATGCTTTGTGGGCTGATAGAATTACACCCAGAATGACAACTCGTATGTCTCCTTTCCAACTTCTTTATGGTATCAATGCTGAGATACCAATCACCTTGGAATTGCCAGCATTAAAATTGGTCAAGGCAATTAAAGATCAAATGTATGAAAGTGCCCTTAATAAGAGAATTATGTGCTTGACTAAGCTAAAAGAGCAAAGAACTATAGTGGCAGACTAAATCGCTGTCCATCAAAGCTTGGTGAAGAAACTCTTTGACCAAAAAGCAAAGAGCTGAGATTTCTAGGTTGGAGATCAAGTCCTACTATGGGACAAGAGAAGAGAACCAAAGGGAATGCATGGAAAATTTGATTCCCTATGGAGAGGCCCTTTTATTATCCATGAGTGCAAAGGTGAAAATAGATTATTTTTGAAATATCAAGATGTCACACCCTTTTCTCTACCTCATAATGGGTAGCATCTGAAGCACTTCAACTCTTGAAGTATCAGATGAAATTATCTATACTTATGTATATTCTTATAGTCTTTTCCACTTTGGTCTATTTGTTTTCATGTTTTTTATCACCTTTCTTTCTCGGTAGCATGAATCTATATCCCAATGGTATATTTTAAGGCAATGGAGATTCTAGTTTCTACTTCCCTCAGTTGTTCCAAGTTCTCATCTAAAGGAAGTTCCCCAAAAGGAACCAGCTGTTGTCCCCCAAAAAAATGTCACTCATTTTCAGGACAACATATAAGTTATTTTGGTCTTGCAAAGACCAAAATATCTCTTCTCATTTCAATAAATTGTTCTAAGCTTTCAATATTAGGAATTATTCAAGCTTTTTCAGTCAAAGGAATAATGGTTCAAAAAGTTCAAAGGCTTCTACAGGGAGGTTCAATCAAAAGAATTAGTTTCCATCACTTAGTCATTTTTGGGATTGGTTCAGCACCTTGGTGCAATAAAAAATGTCCATCAACAAGCATCTAAGCAAGGATCCAACCATCGAACCATTAAATGTTGAACCAAAGTTGGTTCAATTGGTCAGTTCAAGTGATAAAGTTCAAAGGAGTGCCCCAAGAGTCAAAGATACAAGTGTCCTTGCAAAGGGAATTCCTATGCAAAAAAGTGACCAAGGAAAACAAACAAATTGAGACAAAAGCCTAACAGAATCCCGCAGATGCTACCAAGTGTCGTCTCCCAAGCCTCATTTCACTTTGATTCTAAGAGCTGTGGAAGCCACTATGTATCCTTTGTAAGTTAATTAGAACATACCAAGTGGCATCGTCTGCATGAATCTAAATGAGTTCTGCATAGTTCTATAGTGTTTCTAAAATGTGATAGATTCTACCATGTGTCCTTCATCAAAGTCATAGTGGATGTTTCCATGTGTCATCCATTGAGACATAGTATCAAAGCAACAGAACCTACCACATGTCTCTCATCAAATGCAGTGGAAGTTGCCACATGTCATCTTCTATGAGAAACTAATATAAGTCCAAAATAAGTTTCAAAGGTAGCTAAAAGCTTAGTGGAAGCCACCACATGTCATCCTCCATAGGATTCTCAAGAAGCAAGTAGAATTTGCCACCTTTTCCATTGTAACTTTGTAGAGAGTGACACGTGTTTACATCCATGATTCTAAATTTCTAATAGGTTTCAAAGCCTCTATCAATAAACATTTCTCAAAGAAGCCATGGAACATGCCACATGTCCCTTACAAAAGTTTGGCAGAAGTTGACAAGTGTTAATCTCTACAATTTCTCCCTCCTACTTCTTGTTTTCATAAAGACTATGGTGGACCCCTAGTGGGCTGTCATAGAAAAGTGAAACACACCATTTGTCATCATCTACCTGACTCTCCAAAGATAAGCAGAAGTTGCCACCTATTCATTTATAACTCTACAGAGAGTGACACATGTCTGCGTCCGAGTTTCAAACAAGTTTATAAGCTTCTCCTAAGCTTTTTTCAAAGCACATCAGAGACCACAACGTGTCATCTTTTTCCAAACACATAAAAGTGTGTTTTTAAAGCCTCTAATAGTAGTAGAAGCTATTGTGTGTCCTTGCTTGATTCTAATCGGATGCTGCCATGTGTCAATTTTTCAATAGAAAGTGACCAAAGAATAGAGAGGCAATTTAAGGACCTGATTGAATAGCTAGAAAAGGAGGAATGATGAAAAAAATAACTAAAAATATCCATGCATGAGAGATTTTTAAAATGATGGTAGACTCAAGGATGCCAACTTGGTGGCAATGAAGTGTCTATTGATTTTTGTAGACTTAAGTGCAAGAGCCCTAATCACTGTGAAGCAGAGGAAATAACATGAAAGATCTGGAGTATCAACATAGTGTTTAGATCCAATAGACCTCTTAAACCTAGAAACATGGATGCTTATTTCTCGAGCCTTTAAAAGACATGACTTTTTCAGGAATGAAGGCAAAGTGAACAATGGTGAAATCAAGAGAGGGAACTAAGAGGATCATCTAGTTGTAGGGGATGACAGTCGAGTTAAATTATAGAACTGAAAGTGCATTCAAAGCATTTCATGCACAACATTAGCTGTTCCATGGGATAAACATGCCAAACCTCTCTCGACCTCTATATATTTTAATCTCTCTTATTGTTTCAAGGATGATCTTTCCTACCATAGAAGCAAAAAACTCTGCCCAAATTGAAAGGCATTTATTGAGACTTTGAGCTCAGATTGTTAATCATTTTTCTTCATTTGAATAAGAAAACAAGTGACCTTTTTAGACTTTGGGCTAGAAATAGCCTGTGTTATTTAAGGAATTGTTTGTATGTCTACTTCCTAGAAGCATTATTATTTATTTGATCTAACAAGTAGAGCTAGTAGAAGTGGTTACAAAGGTGTCCTGAAGACCAACTGTGGGATGACTTTGTGCCCCCACAAGTACCTTCAGTGTGTTTGTATTTTCTTTTTCCTATGTAAAGGATCTTGGAATGACTTTGTGCCCCCCCATTATTATTTGTATCTCTCTCTTGGGAAATTAAGGTGGAGACTTTGTGCTACATCTTATATTTCTGGTTACTTTATACTTTGGTTATCGGTTACTTATTCCTTAAAAGGACTCCTACTGTTTCCTACAAGAATACTTCTGAAAGAAGAGAAGTGCCTTTAGTGTTTCCCAAGATTTCTCCTCTATTTGTTAGCATCATCTCTGAAAAAAGAGAGATGGATGGTTTGTCCTACCCTTGTGTCTTATTTTTTTCTTATATATATATTATATAGCTCCGTATACTTGATAGGGAACCTCCCCTTGATGAGAGGAGAGATTTATCCCCTTTTGATGTAGTAAACCTACACATCTAGCTGATTAGTCTCCCTATTGCTATGGTGATAGGACCTATTTTGTTCACCAGTTAGCTGGTCAACAAAATATTCACCCAACACAATGATCATAATAAAATCCTTCTCAAGTTGAGAACCCTCTATTCTACACACTCAAGAGACCTCCAAACACATTTTCATGATTGTTCCTAAAAATCATGACCTCAAAATTGGTCAACATAATTTAAACAACATGATTAAATTTTTAAAACACTCACCTATACATAATTTCCTTTTAAATATAATATCATACGACATTAGTCCATACTCTCTCTACATCATGGTCTTCATGCCACATTAGACTTGGAAACACACCTTCATTACACTATCAATGCACTCTAAACCTCACGCACATGATTAATTAACATTATAAAAACTCTAATTCCTCTTTTAATCCATTTTAAAAATTCACCATACTCATACCCTTTCATAAGGACTTTACATTCCATGACTAGTGCCATAAGTAGGATTCTTAAGCACTTGAAACTTGACAACTGACCTTGAAACACTTATTGAAGTATATAAACTTTATTTACATTATTTCATAATTAAAAAAAACCTCTCAAAATATTTTGATCACTTAATTCACTAAACTTCACTATGCACACCTTCTCATAGGGTCTATACTAGGCTTCTCAAGACACATTATACTCAATAACTAGTACCCAAACATGTTTACCTCAATGATATAAAACAAGAACATTATTAAAATAACACTCTTATACCACTAAAATAATCTCTTTCTGATCAACATTCTCTCATGACCTCATGTATACCTAGATCCTCATAACCATGCTTCAATGATAACTTTACCATCATACCTCTTTGTGACAATTAGGACTCACAAGATGCAATAACAACCTAAATAACATCAATGCCAATCTAAGTGACATTGATGAAAAATAAAAACTCAGATTGTCACATGCCTCAATGATCACTCACCATGAACCTTCACAAGATGTACCTTTTTGACATCAATGACAATAGCATGCTAACACAAGGAGATAGTGAACATGAGCCTTTTCATAGTGAGAAGGTCGAGAACTAAAAGGTACAATCATGATAGGTATTTTCCAAGTGTACAATATTGAGTTATTTTATAAATCATATTTTAGTATCTAAATTCTTCCCTATAATCTAGTAATGAAATTGATGGTTTAAAATAGATAAATATGTACTTAATTGTGCATAACACACCTTGTCTTTGAGTGAGTCCAAATTAAGTGTTTTTATGGTGACCAACCTATAACCAAGGGCATGTTATAGTATATACTAATTTTATTAAATCTAAATTTGAAATAATTTGAAATGATTTCAATTAAGAAGAGAAAGGTTAGGTGTACACTTATGTGCTGATGCATCCATCTTGCCTTTTAGCAATTTGATTTTAAAGGTTGTCACATTATTAAGCATTGAAACTAAGATTAGGAAAAATTTCAACCTTTAAGTGCATATATATAGAGAAATATTTTAGGACACGTGCCCTAAATATTGGTGTAAAGGTGAGTTACAACATGACCATTGAGCTTGTTTCATCTCGATCATGCAATAAAATATGTGCATAACCTAATGATTGTGAGTCATTTAATCAGCCAAATCTATATATTTGGTGAGAGTAGATGATTTAATAAAATCCAACCTATAATTTTGGTAAAGATAGATGATTTAATCAAATCCATCTTATAAGTTTGGTAATATCAAGTGATTTAATTAACTCAAACATCCAAAGGTAGACCAAATACTATAGTAAATTGGCTTGATAACAGTCCATATTGTGTATGATAATAGTCCATAATAGTATTTAAAATCTAGAAATTGATTTTATTTTGAAATTTTAGGTGCCCTTTACATGGCATATGCACCTCATATATGTCTCAAGCTAAAATCTAGGTACAATAATAGTACCAATGTATATAATGGTTCAACCAATATGTATTTGAATCATATAACTATGAAATATGGTGAATTTAAATTTGATGGAAGTGTGGAGGACATGTTTTTATTTCATTTCCCCACTGAATCTATAAAATCTAAAAAATGGTTTAATTATGGAAAACATGTTTCCATAACATGCCCTCACTATAATATAGTGATGTTTAGTAATGGATAAGTGTGGGGGTCATGCCTTTTAGACATGACCCCATTGTAATATAAAACTATGAAAAATTTGGAAGTCATGTCTCTATGACAGTCATCCACTGATATGCCCCCCATTTTAAGGTGAGGGGAAGTAGAACCTGGTAGTTTACTTACCTCAAAAGGATAAGATAATTGTATAATATCTGTATAGATCATGTAACATACAATAATAACATGTAATATTGATTCTTTGTTGAGCCTGTACTATTACTCTCTAGTTGTTTCCATGATATTCATGCATCTTAAGACTTGATATGATCACATATTATTTACCTTAATATATATATATATATATATATATATATATTAAGGTAAATA
The DNA here is from genome assembly GCA_037957365.1 of Torreya grandis. Classification (NCBI taxonomy): domain Eukaryota; kingdom Viridiplantae; phylum Streptophyta; class Pinopsida; order Cupressales; family Taxaceae; genus Torreya; species Torreya grandis. The sequence goes on along the minus strand of JARHVA010001350.1, from coordinate 11,292 downwards.
ATATGTGATCATATCAAGTCTTAAGATGCATGAATATCATGGAAACAACTAGAGAGTAATAGTACAGGCTCAACAAAGAATCAAATAAACACACAAGAGCACTTAAAAGCAAATCAAAAGTAAATTTTCTAAGCAGAACTCATATAAGGGGCATGCTACAAAATTTAAGTGACATTAATTAGCCAAATATCCATAAAGCATATAATGACATATTCAAATTTCCATACAACAAAGAGTGTCATATTCGAATGTCCAAATAAGAAAGCAAAGGCATGGGGAACATAATCAATGGATCATATTAAAATGCTCAAATGAGAAATAAAATGCAAGACAATAGAAAGTAATTAAAAAATCAAGGAATTTAATAAATAAAATAATCGAATACAGGAAAATTACATGAACCTAACATACTAGTTTGTGATAATAGTTTTTTGTAAAAAATATTAATTACATAGCATATCAAGTAGACTGTGAAAGTTATAAACATGGTTATAGACATGTGTAAGTATATAATCTAAAACACGATAATTGAAAGTGATTATAGAATAATATAAACAAGGTCTATTGTAATCAAAGAATAATATGCCCAAAACATAATTATGGCATAAGTAAACGGAAGGACCAACATATGTATATACATATATCATGTATCTAGGTATGCCTATATCACACTCAAATGATGCATGAAACATATTTGCATATAGAAAAATAATATATGTTATTTATAACATGGAGAAAATAACATATGTGTAAGAAATAGTACAACTAGGAACATGATATGTCTTTTTGGTATTTTTTAATTATTTGAATTTTTTTGTATATTTATAATATTTAATTTTTTAAAATTATTTAGAAAAATAAAAATCTATGCAATTATCCCATCTATGGTATGCTAATTTTCAAGTGATTTAAAATTTTAATATGGTATATAAACTAGTATTACTATCGAGTATCATGTATAGGTTTAATATCTAGTGCTCAAAGATTTGTGATGCTCTGTAGATCTATCATAATAATATGTGGTATTGAATAGGTAATAAAAAGAGCAAGGGTTCATGGAACCCATCATTTTATGATTTATAGTCTAGTTGAAGTAGAAATAATATAGCATGCTTACTTACTATAGATAATTGAGTAAGATTCATAGTAGTAGATGAGGATTATATGGGATCCACTATGAATGTTTGATGCAATGGTCTCTCAAGTGTGGTCTTGTTTAGGAAAGAGGATTTCATGTTAATTACCACTTCATGGATGATTGACCTTTTTAGGTTTAATAATTAGTTATATTGGAATAAAATTATTTTTTTGAAGTGTATTTTAATATGTAATTCTATGAATTATGACTAATTTATTGGTATGATTATATTTAATACACCCATGCATTTTAGAAGTACTGCATAGAGTTTGTTTATCCAAGGTCATCCCAATAACATATAAAAGACTCTTGTTAATGGTATAAATAATTATTTAATGAACACATGTTATGAAAACTTGTAAACATAAATTAATCTCACCAATAACTTGTTGTGAGGTCCCATCGAATGCTCTGACCATTTTAATTGAAGGGTACAAATCCTTGTCTATATATCAAAAATTTACAAGTATTGTCACGCTAAAAACATTCTCACTAGAATAATTTCAGTCATAATAGTATCAATATGATAGTGATCAAGGTATTATAAAATAAATAATTAATTAATATCTAAGTCATCATCCACAATCTCACCATCATTGAACTTAATAGAGGTTCTTTGAACCATATGAGCTATATGTCATGTATAAGTACAAATGATCCCATCTAATGCATGTACATAATGTGGTGGAGTAGGATGTCTATGCCATTTTCACTTAAAAATTATTCTAAGAATGATTTTTTAATGGATTTGTAAACATATTCTAGTTATGATGGTTACCAGGTTGTGACCTTTAATCCTTTGGAGGACCATCAAATGTAAACTATTGGCTATCAACAAGGTATTAGACCTTATGATTCAAGGTTTAACATTAGTTAATATAATGGATAGCATTATGGTGATATTCATAATAATAATTGACATCATATCCATGAGGTATAGGTCTACTCATATAATCATCTATGGGAGGAGGGAGATATATAATGTGACAATCTACAAGCTTATTAAGTAGAGAAGCATGAGACTCTAATTACCCATGTGAATTGTCTCATTGGTGAATTGAATAAATTTTTTGACTAAGTTATTGTGACACTAAATTTATAGTTGTATTTATTTCCATTTTAGTTTATTTAGGTTTTTATTTATAGCTTGGTTTGATATGAAAATTGGAATTGGATGTAAAGCATTAGCTTGCTACATGCTTAATATTGTTTAGTGAAATAAGTTTCAATGTATGATTTAGAACAATATGACACAATTAATTTAAATATTTGAAGTTTTTTTAAAAAATAGAATCATATAATAAGGAAAGAAAAATTTTCTTGAATATGTATTGAAACTCTTTATCTACCATTTCTTTTGTCATTTTGGCCAACATTATCTTATACCTCAATACATATTCATGGATGGGTTTATTGGCTCCTTGTTTGATCTTTAAAAATTGGGCATAGGATAAATTTTTGGTAATTTTGATAGTAAAGTGTGCCAAAAATTGATCCATAAGAGGTTTTAAATATTTTACTAATTATATTGGTAAATCATAGAACTGCCTTAGAGGATAGTCCTTGAGGCTCCTTGGAAATACTTTAGTTAAAAGCTTATCATTAGAGGAATAAACAAGGTATGACACATATAAATATCAAAGATAATGTTAAGGATCACCCTTTAACTCATAAAATTTGAACTTAGGTAGAAAATAAACTAGTTGGTAAAGGGTGAAAAAATATCTCAAGTGTAAGAGGGTTATACAACACCTCATGTGAATCAATAACATAAGGTGAGTTCATAAAAAATTTCTCAACATTAGTAACCTTATATTTCAAAAATTTTATAGTTTGGATAATATATTTCACATTTTAGTGTTAAGGGTGGAAGTTTGAGAAGCCTCCAAAGATGTTATACCCATTTATTTGAGTTGATATAGGAATTTAAACTAGTAATTAGGTTGAATTGCTAATGTTTTTCAGGAGTATATAGCAATAGTAGTATTTGGCTTTGGGAAAAACGTTGTAAGGACATAACCCTTTCCCTAGTTAGATTTATGAAGTGATGATGTGACCAAGGGGAGGAGGATTGGTATGGAATAAGCTGTATTACCACCTAAGGATTCACCATCACTAGGGGAGGATGCCTTAGACTTGGCATGTTCAATGATTTCATCTTTTGTAACATAAAAAACCATTCATAAAGTAATTGTTTTGACATGAGTCACTAATGCATATTTATCTTCCTTTTTAAAACTATTTTTTGTTACCATTTTACATTGCTTATAAATGAAACATTTAGAATTTAAAAAAGCAATTGACAACAATCATAAATTAGAAAATAAAAGACACTAGGTCAATATAGGGTTTGGAGATAAAAGGTAAGGTTCACCAAATTTTTAACCCTAAATTTAGATAAGTGTATATCTAGGGATAAGAGGATTATATTATATTTTACACAAGGGTGGTGAAATAACCTAATGAATAGGATAATTAATAGAAAACATAGACAAATAATATTATGAATTTATCCAACTAAGATTGATAAAAATATTAAGGTACAACTATTGATAGATATTTCAATAAATTAGAAAAAAAATATACTTATCTAGTTTATTGTGCACATATAGGTATAGACTAGAACATGTTGTAAGTGCATTGAATGATGATCCTATAAAAATTATCAAATTCTAAGAATATTATTTATGTGGTCTTGAATGATTGAGTCAAATTTATATAGTTACATCAACGTAGGTGTCTAACTCTACCAAAAAAAATTTATATGGAATACTAATTAGATTTATATGTGACTAATTATATATTTTTGGGTATTATTTCACATTTATTCTGATGTATTCATATCACTCACACAATTTGTCTCTCTTTTATCGAATGATCAAATCCTATCTCTTCACCTTTGGAGTGATTATGGGAAAAATGAGTTAATGGGCTCAAAGTGTCGAGCTAACCCTAAAGACCTTTATATAAATGGGTACTTCTTACATATCTAATACTTTGAATAGGGCCTCCAAATGATGTAGTTCTCCCCTACATATTGTCTTATGTATTCACAAATGTGTAATGTGTGATAAGTAAAGACATGAAGTGACCTAGATTTTAACTTAGAAAATATGGCTCATAGGATACTAATATAATGCTTCAGACCCATATAAATATAGATCCTATGATTGATATATAAATGGGTACAAACACGGTAGGTTTACTCACTTGAGTTCTTGATTTAGTGCATCATGGTATGTTTCCTTGTGAGTTTCATATGATTTATAGGTGAGGAATGAATGAGGGTTGGTATTATATATATATAATAATCCATTTTGGATATATCTCACATTAAATCACTTAGGATAACCTTTTGGATATGTATATTTTGTAAATTGGATGAATTTTGGCCATGGTAAAATTTGTAGGAAAATGGGTGCTTGTGTCAACACATGTGTCTGATTGGGACACAAGTTTCTAGGAATCCAAAAAATAGATATAGGTCCAAAACTAGAAGTGAAGGGTAATAGTCATGTTTATATATTTTTTCATGATATAGAAGGATTGATCATCAAAATAATAATGGTCATATTTAGAGATAAATTATTAGGCATAAGGAGATAGTGAACATGATCCTTTTAGTAGCGATTAGGTCTAGAAATGAAAGGTAAAAAAATGATAGGTATATTCCAAGTGTATAATACAAAGGTACTATATAATCATATTTTTTATCTACACATAGATTAGACAATATTTTATAGTTATATGTTCCATTGATGTTACTTACTTGTACATAGTAGATTACAATTTTTTTTATCTATTATGTTAGCCCTTGAAATTCATGTAAAATTTTTTCCTTCACACATCTCTATGATATAATTTATGGTGTGATAATTTTAACATATCTTTACATTGGTCCTTGGACTTATGTGTGTTGTGTGACATTTGAAAATCTCCTTGCTTTGTCCCTTGGCCCTTTGTGTGTGTGCCATTTCAACATGTCCTTTTTTTATGACAACTATCATGTATATGAATTTTTATTTAGGATATTTGAACATGTCCTTGTAATTTCTCATTAGCCCATCTTTGTCAAAAAATTTATAATGTGTGTTTGTTTGTGTGTGTGCTTGTTGCGATTCATGTGTTTGATAAGTTTCATGATCCATATCATGCATTTTTAAAATTATAACATATAAATTATGTCAGATTAAATGATACATTGTATAGGTATTTCCTCTTACATTCTATACAAAATTCAAAACATATTATGCTAACACATTTCCATATGATATAATTTTCAATGATAACATCCTACTATGCATATTTCAATTCAAATTTTATCTAAGATGATTTAATTTTTTAGGAATAAATTATCATAGTTACATAATTAAAAAGTGAAAAACTTAGTTATTGGTACAAATTTTGGGTGCATATGCCATTTCATATTCACTCATATTTCAATTTTAAGGGACAGATTAACATAGTTACACAATTTCAAAGTTACAATGAAAATTCACACAGTTTCAAATTCCATAATTATAGTGGGGTCATAATCATATTTTTACTCCATGACATGATAGGAGCATGGGTTTAATCCATTATCTTTTGATCATGTTTTCATATACTAGGACAATTCAATGGTTTTTCATTTGAATACATAAGCCATATATAGTGGTTGATTTAGTTTAGTTAAATAGTGCATGACTTGGAGTCATTAAATAATCTAATATTAGTGTGTGAATATATTTAGATTCCAACCCATTTCTATATTTTGGTTATAAATATTGACATACAGTATCAAGTTTCAAGAATCCTTCAAACCAAAAACAATTCCACTTCAAAAGTGTAAATGCAATTTGGTGTTTGATCACCTCCAATTTTATCCATTTGTTTAACTAAGGAACCATCTTATCTAAGTGTTTTATGAGAGGAAACAATCATACAATTCCTTAAGGACACATCATCACCAAGAAAAGTCACAAAAATAATTATGATCATCACAAATTAAATTCTATTCATTCCATACTCTCACTTCAATTTTAAAATTACTCAAGTATAAATAATTTCCAATTTATCAAAGTTAACTTCAAATTAAAAATTGTCTAAATTCAAGTAACATTTCAAATGTTCAATTTTTCAAAGGAACAAAATAACTACTTCATGTGTTTTTCAGGGTTTTCCAAGCAATATGATGATTTGCATGAATTAAGTATTTAACTCAAAGAAACTATGTGTCTTAGACACTAAGGTATGGATTTAACTTAATCTAGTAATTATCATAGACACTAGTAATGCAGTAACCTAAATTTGGTCATGAATACTTGATCATGCCTTTTTTTCTACTTTTAACAATAATTAACATGTGAACTTAAATAACACTAATTTATTTAATTTGACATATCCTAAGCACAAGAAAAGACCCAATTCCATTTAAAATACATTTACCATCACTTACATAAATAATATTGATTTTAAAAACACCTTTATGCATTTGTATGTCCTAACTCAAACCCAAAACCATGTATTTTTACTTAAGGGACAAGAACACCCAAAATGATAGTAAATCATAGGTTTCCTATCCCTATTTATTGATTATGTCCTTACCTCACAAAGAATCCAAATTTGAAAACAAAAATATCCTTAAGGTTGGCCTAAATATTCATAAATTATATAACTAGTCTCCTTCCCTCTTTAATCAGTATAAATTCACATTCAATTGTTTCATTTCAATCATCTTGAAAAACTTATACATATATCACAAAGGATTGTCTACACAAGTTCACATGAGACAAAAGTTTCATATTATTTCCAAATGAACTTACAAACACTTCAAATAATCATGGGCCAAGTCTGAGTTCAATTTCATGTAGCCCTAGCCAAGAATGATCAAGTATTCAAGCTAATTATAGATGCATTAATATATTCAAAGAAACACAATTTTAAAAACCACTTAAGTGGGACAAATTCATGGATTTTTTATCTCTCAAAGTATTTTATATAGGCAAGGATCAACACAATGAGGTGTTAAGGTCTAGCTCATCTCCACACGTTAACCCCTTTATACTCCTTTATATATGTTTATCTCCTTGTGGAATAAGATATATTTTTACACTTCAAACAAAAATATTTGATGAAACACACATCATAAAATACAAATTTATCACAAAAAATGCATACTTTACATATTCAAATAGGACTGTGGCCTTTTATCATCACTCTAAAAAAGGATAGAAATACCATCTTAGGACAACAATGCTCATCACTATTGAACATATTATGTGTACCTATCCATATAAATTCTAAGGATCATCTTTTAGGTTTTCATCTTGATCATAATTTTTTCATTTTTCTAGTCAACACAATCATTTGAATAGATCCAAAAGCTAAGTATCTCTCTTTTGCATAGCTTAGTCTTGTTCCTATTTGTCCTAGTTTATAAATTTCAATTACTTTATTTTATTTTTCCCTTTGTAATTGTATTTATATCACCCTAAATTATTCATTTCATTTTATCTAATTAGGTTTTATATTTATATATTAATTTGAATTAATATAAAAAGGGTAACAATCAATCCATGACTTGATCCATCCCTTTGTTATCCATATATAATTTCTAACATATCTATATCTTTGTAAAATACTATGAATTATGCCCCTAAAATAAATCAAAACACAAATCAATATCCTTAAACTAATCAATCAACTCAAAATATTGTAATGAATCCAATTTGAATGATCATGCAAGTATTAGACCAAATGGACAACATGAAAACATCTAGTGGTAAAAAATTCATGTAAATGTAAGACCAACTCCTGTAAATGCCCAATCAACCAAAAAAATTATAATAAAAAACTCTTAGTAAATACACCCACCCCACTCCACCCCTTAATAATAATCTCAAGATCCTAATCCCACAACCACCCATTCACAAAACAATTATTCAAAACTTTAAAAATGAACACTTAGCTCCATATATTTTAGCCATTGACATTGGGAGAATAAACCCTAACATCACTTATAATATTTGTAATAATCTTCCTCACATCTTAATGCCTTTTCAAACCTTTAAAAATATTGTCTTAAATATGGAACCTATGTATCTACCAAAATTATAGAAAAACACCCTTATTACTGATGCTTTATAATGGTAAAATCAACTCTAGCCTAACTTTTTATTATCAATTTAGATGTATTTTTTTATGCATTAGTTCAATAATTCCAATAACATGACCTAATTTGGGATAATTTTTTTTAAATTTATAAATTAAAAATAATAAACCAATTGGCCAAATCATGATTTCACCAAGTGGTGGAAGTGTTTGTCCCATAAATATAATCATAACATGACCAAATAAATTTTCTTTAGAAAATTGAAAACCAAATTAGAACCATAATTATAATACAAATTTAGTTCCTTCTCTATTAAGACATTATAGGAAGACTTTAAATAAGCTAAAATACAAGACCATCTCATGAGACAATTATAGATTTCTCAACCCAAAAAAACACATGAATGCTTATAAGACATTATAAAAATAGGCATGCTACTAAGGATGGTGTCTCTAACACCCATTATCAAAATTTTGAATTTAAAAGAATAATTAATGTAGTCACACCTAGTGTTTCCCAAAATGTGAATATTTTATACCCACTCTTTGGAAACCCTTTTGGACTACCTTCTCCATCAGATAACTATAATCATCAAGTTATAAGTGCCTAAAAACTTAGAAATAGACTTCTTAGACCTAAATTTAAATATCTAGATCCTTCATAATAAATAATTGATTGGTATGATATGAAAAATGTTTTTTGGTTTCATGGTAATTGGGGTCATTAGCATGAGGATTATTTTTCCCTTTTCACCATATCATACAACCTTATACTTATAAATAAACTATATCATGATAGTACATCAAGATAATGATATTAATTACTCTTCAAATCCTCAAAATATCAATAAAATAATACCAATCATGAAGTAATTCACCAAACCAATAGCCACTTGATTATTTATAATAATCATCTACTAGATCATCTAAAAACAAAAAAAAATGTCTCAAGATATCACCAAGCTTCTGCAACCTCAGAATCATTTAATTTTTTCTCTAAAAACTAATACCATATAAATTAAATTCAATCCTTATTGATTAACCCATAAGGAAACCTAGTTCACATAAATGATATGAATTAATACATATAAAAATACTTAATTTACCACTCTTTTTTTTTTTAAATTGTTGGTAAGAAAAATGTTTTATTTTTTAATAAGGGGCCCAACCTTGTACAAGAAGCTATAATAAGTCCTAGTAGACCATATTTTTAATAAAAATTAAATCAAGCCAAAATCCAAAATCACAAAAAAAATTAATGCACTTAAAAAGACACAAAAATAGCAGAAAAACAACTAGTCTTTTTGGCCACTAAAGGCCTCTTCCCAACTTTAGATCAATCTCTTTAGGTCCATCTCTAACTTTTAAAATGGATATGTTAATTGACCAATTTCCTTAGTGTACCCACTACACTTAATATTATTAATCAGTCTATTATATCATTCCTCCCAACATGACTTTGAGAGATTCCATACCAACAATGATATTTTTCATAGAAACTTTACTAAAAGTCACCAAAATTTTAATATTCTCTTTCAATTCTACATTTTCATGTTTATTCACCTCTCTTTATTCTTCCTTATTTTGAATAAGTCTTATTTCCTAAATCAAATTTTTAATTTGTTCCTTTAAGGCCAATTGCTCACTAAAAATCCCCTTAATAAAATCATTTTGTAAGTTGATTTCCTCCTTGATTACTAAGAGTCCTTTTTAAAAATATGCATTGATATTAAGATGGTATTTTATACCCAAGGGATGAATTTCCTTACCTATATTATGTGGTCCTTCAGTAGGCCTACCTTCTCTAGCACTGTTATCTTTGGGAGAGAAAAAATTGACATTTATCTTGAGTAGATGTAGACCCTCCACTATTTTTTCTACTATGTTCTCCTAAATATCTAAAGGATTCTCTTTGGATGATCCTCCACCACTTTTATCTTCCCCACCACCTATACCAATCTTTAAGGATTTAGACGTACTCCTCAAATTTTGTCTAAAATCCTCCCTTTGAGAACTCCATTTCCCATATGGACCTGTAGGATTCTCCTTGGTCAAATTCTCACCATAACAGGTAACCCAAATGTCCTAGTCATATTTAATTTGTTTTGAATTTATTTTAAATGACCATTTGGTCCCTCCCTTGGATGTATTATATTTTTCCTAAGTTAGATTGCAAACTAGACTCTTGTTAACCCCCTTGACAAACTATGAATCAAGAATACTAAAACATAATGTATAGGTTGAGATTTCCTTCCTCTCTTGGCATCCATAATAGATATCTCAAGATAATTAAGGATGTATAAATGAAAATTAAGGGGCATGTTATGGAAGAAACCATTTAATAAAATGAAATGAGACCAATACACCACCTTTTGCCTTCCTTCAAGAGCAATATATGTAAGATCAAGAATCCAAGACATCTTAATAAATTTTTAGTGAAATAATCTAAAACAACTTGGGGACATAACTTATTTATCATAATCGTTAGGTTGAGACATGTGATTAACAAACAAGAAATGTAAATTAATTTTTTTTCCTCCTTTAAAGATAATATTGAAAATCATTCTAAAGAGGCTACACTTGACATGTAGATGCATAAATATTAATAAATGTCTTGAATTATTATATGGAGATCACCTCTTCTTGTCTACATTTGGTCTTTTATTTGTCTTTTCATGAGAGAGAGAGAGAGAGAGAGAGAGAGAGAGAGAGAGAGAGAGAGAGAGAGAGAGAGAGAGAGAGAGAGAGAGAGAGAGAGAGAGAGAGAGAGAGAGAGAGAGAGAGAGAGAGAGAGATTTGATGAAGCTTATTCAAATAATCCATCAAAGTAAGTTTGCATTAGAAAGATTTATCAACTAAGAGGTGTGAAGGTTTTATTTATATAGTTCCTAAACTATTTTGGACTATTTATCTCATCTTAATATGGAGAGTTGAGGATAAATCCTAAAATCCATGATTAAACCTTTAGAGTGTGTAAGAGAGGTGATTTAATACCATTTTTAGAGTATGAAGGGCACAATGGAAGAAGGTGCAGTCATTTGTTCTCTTAGTGTGTAAGAGGG